>AWUE01012915.1:0-75911 GCA_001974825.2 Corchorus olitorius
ATTATGTATATATATATATATATATATATATATATATATATATATAACAACAACAACAATATATTAAAAGAGAAGTAAAAGTATTTTGGTATAAATTTTCAAGGGTATTTTGATATTTTTTGTGCTCGATTTTATTGTTATTTAGTTTGATAGCCAAAGGCGTTTTCAGAAGTTTGATAAAAAGTTACTATTAATGGGTCCCATTCTCAATAAACAAATATTTTTTTGCTAGAATATTTAGCAAATGATTCTTATACTTTTATGCCTTATTCTATTTAATCCCTCATAATTCTAGGTTGGACAATTTAACGTTTCAGCTTTAATTTTTTTATTTTTTTTTCTGTTTGTCCGATCAACGTGATTCAAGTGTTTATTTAAAGGTAATTTAATGATCTACAACTTCCATGAATGACTCAAAGGCCAATTTCAATGTGTAGACACCCTAATTTTGCCCGTATCCTTCAAATAAAATCGAGTGGCTCCTAAATTTACATCAGGATCACCCAAGGGCATTTTGGTCATTCGTGGACTCAGGGGCATGTCGTTCATTTTTGGTCCAATATTAGTTTAAGATAGCTAATTCATTTTTGGGTATCATGGTAAAATAGTGAACATCATCTTAGGTTAATCTTAACGAGATTGCATTAGAAAAATCCAAAAATATTTTCCTTCTTAGCTTTGTACTACAATTGCATTTGCATATTCTATGATTGGTTTCAATTTCAATTAATTTGATTAGTAATTTGGCATTGACACTTTAACCATATACTATGAAGTCATTGGACTATTTTCTTTCTTCACTCATGAGAATTTGCATTTTACTTTTTGCTACTAAGTAATTTAATTATAGCATTGTACAAAGATAGAAATAGAAAATAGTTACAAGAAGAAGTTGCATTTCATTTTGCATGCTTCAGCTTACACATTTCATAAATGTACAAAAAGATTTTCAATTTTGCATTTCCTTTTAACATTTGCATTTACAAAAAAATAATCAAATTCCGAGCAGCATCTGTGTCCTATTTAGTAAAATAAAGTCAACTTTTGATTGCATGTCTAAGAGTGGAAGAGACACATGATCCTTGCTCTTGTGTTCACTTCTCTTTTTATCCTCTCTTCATTTGATGGCAGCTTGAAGAAGCTTCAAGGTTGGAATTACAACCTGCAGAACAGAGGCACCAAACATGCCTGTTTAATTCAGTAATTTCGCATGAGAAAAAAGGATAGTTTCAACCAAGCAGTTTGTAATTCAGCAAGGAGTGAGCTTCATGACTAATGTGAGATTAAACAAGACAGTGAAAGAATGGTTCGAATCGAGAGCAACCAATTCCAATTCAATGGGAAAACATAGCGATTGGCAAAGTCCATCAATTAAATCACTAACACAGCATGACAAGGGAAGGAGAGAAGGGTCTAAATAGCAATGCTAAGCAAGCAAATCATCATAATTTAGGCATTTAGGCACTCTAGCAAGTATCAATAGCAGACAACTAGAATGTCATGACACTCATACATAGATAGCATTCATAGGTTAGCATTTAAACATTACTCTGACATAGGTCATAAAAGCATTGCATTTGGCCGGGTAATTTAGAGTCAATTCAGCAGAGCATATAGAGCACTCTAATTTCTGCATATTCAACCATATTGCATCCATACGTCATTTAGCTAACAAGCATTGCAACATTAACAAAGTGACCTTTTTACATAACAGATTTTGCATTTAGCCTTTTAGAGCCTATTAATCATTAGCTTTCAAATGGCATTCTAGGACTTAGATGGCATTAGCATTATTAGCGGGCATCAATAGGCAACTCCAACATGTAGTTAACCATCACAATAACAGTAAGCATACTGCTGCATGCCATTACCCAGTCACATACATCATATAGAATGCATTTTCACACAAACACACAGTGAAGACACAAAATACAGCATTTTTTAGCACTCAACAGTCCTAGTCATTGCATCATATTGCAAGTTTAGCTCGCACATCATCAGTCCCATTACATGGCCAAACATTTCTATGCAAGTTTCAAAGTATTTCATCACAGTCAGTACACGAAGCTCAAAGCTAGTCAGAAGTCGCACTGCATTGCATCTAGTTACAACATAAGCATAGTAATGCTTCATCATATTGCAGTATAGTAATGTTTCAACATAAGCATAGTAATGCTTACATTTCATTCATTTTCATTGTTTTTACATAACCATGTTGCACACACAAAACAATTTTTGATTAATAGTAGTGCTAGCAAAACAGGGTAAGCCCACCAAGCAAAACTCAGAGCATTTATCATGACCATCAGCATTCATCAATTTCAGTTTCTTTTAAATTAATAGCTCACTCACACACACACACGGGTCAAGCAATGCCAATGTCAAAAGAACAAGTTAAGGTAGAACATGAATAAAAAGAGCATTTTCAGAGAGCATATTTTTCATACAAAAAAAGGCAGATATCAAATCAAAACTAGGAAGGCAACTTTGTCAAGACCATTTGTAAGCAAGACTCAATTTGCAGACAAAATGAGAATAAAGGGGTGAGAAAATTACCATTGTTGAGCTGTCAAAACCACACTGGTCTTCAAGGGGCAAAGAAGAGACCTCATTCGATCCATATCAGCAGGTTATACGATTCTCATTGGTCCAGCTCTATTGAGAGAAACCTGCAAGGAGGAAAATTACACATGTGAACCAATAAAAGGACAAAACAGCAGGGAATAAAGGCATGTATCAGTTAGCTCAAAAATTCAGACTCAGTTCCAAACAAATGCGAAAATGCAGCCAGTGTTAATCCTCTCAATGATGACACACATAGAATTCATTCAAGGCCACTCGGGTCATGAGGTCCAAGAGCAAGCAGTGTGGAGACCTCAATCACAAACATAGAAGCTAAGACCAGAGTACCTTGCAGTTCAGGAATTATATTAAGCACCCTTTCCTTTCTTTATTTTATTATTAATTACAGCCATCAAGCATTCATTTACAACATTCATTCTCCTATTAACATGCATTCATCATCAACTTCTGGGCAGTCAAACACTGTAATATTCCTTTTACCTTGATTCCTAGGACTTTCACAAGAATTTTCACTAACATTCTTCATTTGCTTGCACTTTAAAGTTAGCTTGCTGCATTATTCTTTAACTTAGCCATATCCATACACACAAAGCAAATCAGCTGCATTTTATTTCTTAGATTCAATTTGCAGACAAAATGAGAGAAAGGGGCATGAGAATTATACCTGGCAGTTGGCTACTTGTCGGTTAGTTCAACATTTCAAGTTCTCCATCTCATTGGCTACTATAAGCTGAGCTGGCATCCCCATGAGTAGCTGATACACCTGTGAAGATAAGGCAAAGGGACACGTAAGAAGGAAGCGGTAAAATAAATTCATAACCAAACAAAAATGAAGATTGAAAGTGCAAAACCGCGTGTTGTTTCACACGTTTGTATCAAACAATGCCACCTGCTCATAAAGACAGAGGGATTAAAAACTTGGCAAAATACAGGAAATTGACAGAAAAGGAAAATTGGAGACCATTGAAAAAAATTGATCTACGGTAAGGATCAAATCCCATTCCAGTATATAGCCTCGTTTTCTTCCAAAATAAGGGGAACTTTTTCGGAAAAAACAGAAAGGGGCAACTGGGTTTGTTCTTGAAAAATTAGGGTTCATCCTTCTGCTTTTGGTTTTTTTTGGAAAACTAAAAAAAGAGAGGAAGGCTTCATTGAAAAGCTCACCTAGCCGGGATCTCATCCTAGGTCGTGAAGGGAGCTTGAAGTCCTCTGCTTGCTTTGTTTTTCTTCATCTTTCTTCGAACCTTTCTTCCAAAAGCTCACTGTTGTTCTTTTCTTCGCGTGTTTTCATGGGTTCGGGGCTATAGATCACCTTTTCTTTGGTTTGTACAAAGGTTTCAGAGCAGTTTGTGTAGTGTGAGGTTCGGTCTTGAGTTCTAGGTTTCGGGTTTAAAAGAAAGGGGACCCTTTTGTTGTTTTAAGGGTGGATTGACGGTGGGGGAGAGTAGCGCCGTCGTTGGCCTGTAGAGAGAGAGGGTCTGTTTAGAGGGAGAAAAATTAGGGTTGATGGTGTCGAAGAGGAAGAAGAAGGAGGGTGGCGGCGCGGAGAGATAAGGAAGATGAAGTTTTGAAATTAGGGCTAGGGTTTTTAGTATTCATACTAAACCCTAACCCAACCCGTATTAGACACGATTCAACCCGCCTCTTGACCCGCCAGATTCGGCCCACTTCGTTTTGGGTATTGTTACTTTGGCTTCTTTCTATCTTTACATATTTGGGCCTGATTTGTTATATCTTTATTTGGTGTCATTGATTTGGGTTTACTAATTAGTTTGGGTTTGTTTTACAATTGGATGATTTAAGTTGGATTAAAGAAGTATAAGAATTAAAGTTAATTAAATAACTTAAATAATTAAGTTTTAAGCAATTTGTAAATAAAGATTGAATCTTTAAGTAAAAGATGAAATCTTTGAATAATGTGAAATAAAAATGGGATATTTGAATAAAAGGTTAAGCTTTTTGATTAAGGTGAAATAAAAATAAAATCTTAAAGAACTAAGTGATTTATTTAAAGTTTTGATTTTTGAGTAGAAGTAATTTGAATTGATCTTAGATTTTTATTTGAGTTACTTTTGATTAGAAAAATTAAGATCTTAACTTAAAGTGACAATTTTTCTTGAATTAAAATTGGCTCGAAAATGGTATGTTGAACCACTTTGAGTTAGTTTTAATTTTGAAAAATGAAACTTGGAGTTAAAGATCAAATTTTTCAAATTGAAATTAACTTGAAAAGAAATTGATGAATCCTTGTGAATTAATTCCAATTAGAAAATTGAGAGTTTGAGTTTAAAGACTTGATTTTTTTTATTCAACTAAGTCTTAACTTAGTCCATACATATCCAATAATTGGTATTCACATTTGTTTAAAAACCCAAACTTATTTCTATGTTTGCTTCGGTCCTTGATTTAGGGTCTTGTTTAATTCTTGATACAATTTGATTCTTGATTTACATCATTGATATGCAGTTTGTGCTTTTTGTTCATGAATTTTGCTAATTGTTCACTTGATGTACAGAAAGGTCTCCAATTGACCAAGTTGGCCCTTAGCGTCTAATTTCTTTAAGCTTATTTGTTAATTCAATTAAGTCGATGGGCTTGTAATAATTAGTAGATAGACATATGCATATCATACTTATTTCTTATATACTTAAACTGTTTGCATTTCATGCCACCATTATATGTCCCGATTGATAAAGGGGTGTTTTGACTATGACGGGCAAATCCCGGGTAAAGGTGCATGAGCACGACCTCTCGGGATTTCGCCCCGAGATTGAACAACTTTTACGGATATCCCCGGAGGGCCGGGCTAGGTTCGTAGGGGTTGATTCGAGTAAACCCCTCTTTATTAATCATATGATAAAATGTGAATCTTGCATGCATCATGTCATTCATGTATTAACCAAGACTTAGGTTAATGCAAAAAAAAATCGAAAATTGTTTTCCCTCTTTCCAAAAATGCCCCTTTCCCGGTCGGAAGGTCCTAGTTTTCAATGTCTCTTCAAAAAATGCCCCTTCCTGGTCGGAAGGTCCTAGTTTTCTTCATTTCCAAAAATGCCCCTTCCTGGTTGGAAGGTCCCAGTTTTCTTCATTTCCAAAAATGCCCCTTCCTGGTCGGAAGGTCCCAGTTTTCTTTCATTCCAAAAATGCCCCTTCCTGGTTGGAAGGTCCTTATTTTCATTTCAAAAAATGCCCCTTCCTGGTTGGGAGGTCTTTTTTTCCATTCCCAAAATGCCCCTTCCTGGTTGGAAGGTCCTTATCTTCATTTCCAAAAATGCCCCTTCCCAATCGGAAGGTCCCAGTTTTCGATATCTCTTTCCAAAATTGCCCCTTCCCAGTCGGAAGGTCCTTGTTTTCATTTCTAAAAATACCCCTTCCTAGTCGGAAGGTCCCAGTTTTCCTTCGATAATTCCTAGTTTGCCCTTCCTCATAGGAAGGTGTTGTTTAAATTCCCAGTTTGCCCTTCCCGGTCGGAAGGTGTCGTTTTCAATGAGTTATTCCTGTTTTGCCCTTCCCGGTCGGAAGGTGTTGTTTTCGATATTTCACTCCCGTTTGCCTTTCCCGGTCGGAAGGTGTTGTTTTCAATATTTTATTCCCGTTTTGCCCTTCGCGGTCGGAAGGTGTTGTCTTCAATGTTTTATACCCATTTTGCCCTTCCCGGTCGGAAGGTGTTGTCTTCAATGTTTTATTCCAGTTTTGCCCTTCCCGGTCGGAAGGTGTTGTCTTCAATGTTTTATTCCCATTTTGCCCTTCCCGGTCGGAAGGTGTTGTTTCAATATTTTATTCCTGTTTTGCCCTTCCCGGTCGGAAGGTGTTGTTTTCAATATTTTATCCTCATTTTGCCCTTCCCGGTCGGAAGGTGTTCTCTTCAATGTTTTATTCCCATTTTGCCCTTCCCGGACGGAAGGTGTTGTTTTCAATATTTTATTCATGTTTTGCCCTTCCCGGTCGGAAGGTGTTGTCTTCAATGTTTTATTCTCATTTTGCCCTTCCCGGTCAGAAGGTGTTGTTTTCAATATTTTATTCCTGTTTTGCCCTTCCCGGTCGGAAGGTGTTGTCTTCAACGTTTTATTCCCGTTTTGCCATTCCCAGTCGGAAGGTGTTGTTTTCAATATTTTATTCTTGTTTTGCCCTTCCCGGTCGGAAGGTGTTTGATCGAGCTAAATTAGACCCTATTTTTATGGCTATTTTACTATGTTTTTAGACCCATTTATGCTTAAATATATGCTATTTTGTTAATATTTGTGTTTTTAGTCTTTAAGTGATGTGAAATTGATAAATTGTTATTTTTCACTATTTTTGGAGTTATTTTGATGACTTTTTACACAGATTTGAGCAAAGGAATTTTGAGCATAGATTTGGAGATTCGAAGTTCGTGTTTGAAGACTTATTTAGAGATTTGAAGACTTTGAAGATCTATTTCAAGTGGAAGAATTGAAGATTGGAGCTTTAATTGAAGACAAGGCATGGATAAGCCCTTAACCTTTGGTATTTATGGATATTTTATATGGGAAGATATTCAGCCCATATGAATAATTAATTGGAATTAAAATCCCAATTAATGACTCCTAAATCCAAGGAAATATCCAAATCCCGTAGATTCTCGATTCTAGTCCTAACTGGATTAGGATTCAGGCGTAGTTTTGGTAGAAAAATCATAACTTTCTGCTCAGAGCTCCGTTTGAAGACCATGAGTACTCGTTGGAAAGCTAACTCCGAGATCTACAACTTTTCTTTGAAGTCCAAGACCCAATTCTGCCGTTTTCAAGCCCAAAGTGCCGTCGAAGTCCCTGCACGAAATCAGGATTTTTTCAGGATCCTATTTTAACTTGGATTCTACTCTAGGAAGACTTTTAATCTAACTTGGAGTCTAAGTTAGACCCAAAACCGACTTAGACCCCTTTCCAAGTTAGAATTGGATTTCCTAGGGTTATTTCCACTATTAATAGCCACCTCCTGTAACACAAATCACACACAAAAATATTTTCACATAGATAATTTCTTTTCTTCTAGTTTTCTTCTAGTTTTTTAGGGCTAGGGTGCGCCACCCTCTCTTTGCATAGAGAGGGGCGGCAACCCTAGGTTATTCAAGAGGAGATTTCGCCCCCCTTCAAGTTTTGTAAGTTTTCTTGAGTCTCTCATGGATTTTCCCAAATCCATGAGTAGCTAAATTCTTTATACTTCTAATCCTTTGGTGAATTCAATCAATTAACATGGTGAGATTTCTGTTCTTATAATTTGGTATTTTATTCTTGATAGATAGCATGTTAAACTCTGTTTTAATTCTACAATCTTGATTTTTATTGATTTGTTCCGGCCGGTAAAGAAGTAATTTGAGAGATTGTTGGCTAGATCAAATAACGGATTGACGTCCATGTTTGATTGTATGTAGCAAGTTAGCCGCGCTTGACGGCGGGTTAATTGGGTTTGCATGCCAATGATCAGATTTATCTGGTTGTTGTATGGTTTTATTTATTAAGCATGTGTGAAAGAACTAATAAAAGTTGATCTTAATGCTTTGAATCCTAGCAAATCTTTAAGGCTTGACGGCTAATTGATTAGTTAGGAGGAAAAAGGGGTAATTTAAGGCTTGACGGCTAATCTTATCTAAATAGCATGTTAGGGTTTTCCCTAGACCAGTTATCATCATGAATTTAATATTGAATTTACCTTTCAAATCGAGGACCCATAATTAATTTGATTGTTTTCTACCATAGGTGAAGAAGTATACCCTTAATTATTGTTTTCTTTCTTATCTGCCATAGACTTAGATTTAATTTACTTTGCTTTGTTTTCTAGTATAATTGTTTTCTTCTTAGTTATTATTCTTAACCCTCTGTTTTCTGTGTTCTGTTTTGAGAGATTTTAAGGACTGAATTTTCGGATAAAGTTTATCAACTTTCTCTGTGGGATCGACCCCTGCTTACCCTATCTACTTAGTTAGTATTCTGTGGGGATTATTTTTATGATTGCTGACGACTGATCATAAATTTTGGCGCCGTTGCCGGGGAAGGAAAATAGACTCATCTGAAGACGAATCCTGGGAACTTTTTCTTAGTCTCTGCGTTTCTGTCCTAAAAAAAAAAATTCTGCGTTTTTTTCTATAAAAAAAAAATATATTTTTACTTTGCGTCTTTAATTTTAAAAAAAAATTTGTGTTGTGTGTCTTGTGTTTTTGGGAAAAAAAAATTTGTGTTTTGCGGTTTTAGAAAAAAAAAAGTTCAATTTTGCGAAAAAAAAAATATTTCTTGCTTTTGCGTTTTCAAAAAAATATATATTTTCCTTTATTTTTCTGCTTTTAGTTTTTGTTTAAGAACGGTTACTACTAATTTTTCTTTGAGTTTTTGTTTTTCTAAAAGAAGATCCAATGGAGCAATCACGTTCGATAAGCGAGTTGAATTCCAATTGTAAAGTGGCATCCCTCTGCATTGATTATCCACCAATGGATATGTCCTACGAACTGAAGCCAGGAGTGATCCGCATGTTGCCAATTTTCCAAGGAGAACACTATGAGAATCCTCATGAGCACCTGCAAAGTTTCTTTATCAAGTGTGTTGTAATTACTGGGATGCCTGAAGAACAAGCAAAGCTTCGAACTTTTCCAATCACTCTCGAAGGAAAAGCAAAAAAGCTGGTTTCTGAGTCTGCCACCAAAATCCATAACTACATGGAAGGAATTGGAGACAACATTCTTGAACAAGTACTTTCCAGAAACAAAGCGAGCTGATGTCAGAAAAGAATAAGCTCTTGTCAACAGCTACCCAACAAAAAGTGGCACCAATACTGGGAGAGATACAACAAGATCTGCGCAAGCTGCCCTTACCACAACCTGAATGAAGCACTGTTGATTCAGTACTTTTATGATGGACTCCTCTATGAAGATCGAACGTATGTTGATGCTGCTAGTGGAGGAAGCCTAACACTCAAAACTCCTGAAGAAGCAAGGAAGCTGCTCGACACCATGACAGAAAACATCTACCAATTCAGCACGATGGATGAACACTCTACAACCAAATCATCAGAGAAGGAATCTCTTGCCGAAATAAAAGAAAGAAAGGAGCATTTAGACAAAGTAGTCTCATCGTTGGCAAGTCAGCAAAAGACTCTCACCAAGATGTTCACACAATTTCTGCAAAGAGAACCTCAATCCATCCAAGCACCTTTAATTGCGCCGATTCCACCTGCGATATCACTACCTCCTGTACTTGCTTTCTCTGCTGAACAACCACAAGTTGTTGTACCTGATGAGCAAGAGAAGATTACTTTCAGAACTATGGAGGAGAGACATCGCAAAGCAACAATCGATTTCCTCGCCAAAGGAAAAGAAAGATTCAAGGGAATGAAGAAGATGGAGACTATTTACGGTCCACCACCGTTTCCTCAAAGGTTTGCGCCGCAAAGAAAGACATGTAGTGAAGAAAGCCAAGATGATTCACTTCAAAAGAAGGAAAAGGTAAACATCCCTTTAATTGCTGCAATTAAAGAAATTTCCAAAGAAGAGATCGAGGCAACATCATTATGGGAAGAACCTGTCCAATCTGAACCAAGCAACATTAAAGCTTTACCAACGGAGGACTCCAAGATCGCACAAAACGAATCAGAAGCACCGAAAGAAGATATCAAGATGGACATCCCTCCACCTTCTCCTCCAAGCCGTGCCCTTCCCCGTCGGAAGGTGTTGTTTTCAATATTTTATTCATGTTTTGCCCTTCCCGGTCGGAAGGTGTTGTCTTCAATGTTTTATTCCCGTTTTGCCCTTCCCAGTCGGAAGGTGTTGTTTTCAATATATTATTCTTGTTTTGCCCTTCCTGGTCGGAAGATGTTGTTTTCAATATTTTATTCATGTTTTGCCCTTCCCGGTCGGAAGGTGTTGTTTTCAATATTTCATTCTCATTTTGCCCTTCCCGGTCGGAAGGTGTTGTTTTCAATATTTCATTCCCGTTTTGCCCTTCCCGGTCGGAAGGTGTTGTCTTCAATGTTTTATTCCCTTCCTGGTCGGAAGGTGAGATTTTCAATATTTTATTCCCGTTTTTCCCTTCCCGGTCGGAAGGTGTTGTTTTCAATATTTTATTCCTGTTTTGCCCGTCCCGGTCGGAAGGTGTCTTCAATGTTTTATTCCCGTTTTACCCTTCCCGGTCGGAAGGTGTTGTTTTCAAAATTTTATTCATGTTTTGCCCTTCCCAGTCAGAAGGTGTTGTTTTCAATGTTTTATTCCTATTTTGACTTCCCGGTAGGAAGGTGTTGTTTTCAATATTTCATTCATGCCTTCAATGTCTTATTCCCGTTTTGCCCTTCCCCATCGGAAGGAGTTGTTCCTATTCTCTTCTTGTCGGTCCTGTTACACATCTTAAACAAAGAAAAACCAAAACATAGGACAAAGAACTAAAAGCAACCTTTTTATTTTAGACCCACATTAGATCTTGTTAGACTTAGAGGTACCGTCTCTTGACGGGCGTGCCGGGGGTGCTCATCCTTCCCCGGGCGTAATCGACTCTCGAACCTAGACTTAGGTAACAAGACCAGACCTACAGGTTTAGTGGGTCCCATGCCAAGCACTGGGCCCCATTAGACTGGTTAGGTCAATTAGGTGGCTAATCACACCTTAGAATTTTGATTAGTGGCGACTCCCTCATTTCAAGTCGTTAAACGGCAGGGTTCGTACCCCGGACCCGCACGTTGCCACACAATGTTTTGATTGCAAAAAATGCTACTGAAATTTTGTGGTCTCGATTGCCGTTTTATCTAACATTGTATAATTTTCGGTCCACTTGTCCGATTGAGGTTGTTCAAGTGTCGGTTAAAAGGTGATTGTGTGTTCTACGACTTTCTTTAAGGGTCTGAAAGCTGAATTTGATTGACGAGTTTCGTGGAGCGTTCAACTTTCAAGAGGGAATTTTTATGTTTGGTCTCCATAAACTAATATTTGTTTTGTTGGATTATTTATCTAATGACCCTTATACTTTTGTGCTTTATGCTATTGAATCCTTCGCAATTATAGATTGGATCGATTTAACGCTTTGCCTTTTATTTTTGTATTTTTTGTTCTATTTGTTCGATTAAGATGATTCAAGTGCCTATTAAAAGGTAATTTCATTATCTACAACTACAATATAAAAAGAGAAGTAAAAGTATCAAAAACAAGTTGAAAAACCTCACCACATTCACCCAAGAACAAATTGCCAGGGGTATTTCGGTACTTTTGTACTCGGTTTATTGTTATTTAGGTTGATAGCCAAGGGCGTTTTCGGAAGTTTGGTAAAAAGTTACTATTGATGGGTCCCACTCTCAATAAACAAATCATTTTATATACTGGAATATTTAGCAAATGGTCCCTATACTTTTATGCTTTATGCTATTTAATCCCTCATAATTCTGGGTTGGACGATTTAACGTTTCAGCTTTAATACTTTTATTTTTTGTTATGTTTGTCCGATCAAGGTGATTCAATTGTCTATTTAAAAGTAATTTAGTGATTTACAACTTCCATTAAGGACTCAAAAGCCAATTATAATGTTTTGATTCTAAAAAATGTATCTAAAGTTTTGTGGTCTATTGCCGGTTTATCTAATGTTGTATAATTTTTGGTCCACTTGTCCAATTGAGGTTGTTCAAGTGTCGATTAAAAGGTAATTGTGTGATCTACGATTTTCGTTAAGGGCCTGAAAGGTGAATTTGATTGACGAGTTTGTGGAGGGTTCAAGAGGGAATTTTTATGTTTGGTCTCCATAAACTAATATTTGTTTTGCTAGATTATTAATCTATTAACCCTTATACTTTTGTGCTTTATGTTATTGAATCCTTCACAATTATAGGTTAGACGATTTAACGCTTTGTGTTTTATTTTTGTATTTTTTGTTCTATTTGTTCAATTAAGACGATTCAAGTGTCTATTAAAATGTAATTTCATGATCTACAACTTTCATGAAGAACTCATAAACCAATTTTAATGTTTCAATTCTAAAAAATGCTTTTGAAATTTTGTGGTTTTGATGGCCGCTCTAGTTAATATTAAATAATTTTCGGTCCACTTGTCCGATTGAAGTTGTCCAAGTGTTGGTTAAAATGTTATTGTGCGATCTACGACTTTCATTAAGGGCATGAATGTTGAATTTGATTACCACATTCACCCAAGAATAAATTGTGAAGAGTTATTCGGTCATCTCATACAAAATAAAAATAAACAATGTAATTAAATTATTTGAACACTAATTTAATTTTCCCCACATCTTCTTACTAATGAAATTTGACATTCCATCTATTGGTAATCTATCTATATAGAATAACATGCAACCTATATTTCATACAAAGACCAAAAAGAAATTTAAATTGGAAAAGGATGGAGGATCATTTAATTATCATACCAAATATTATTATAAGAAGAGAAAAAAAATTGAACCCAAAACAATAAGAGGATCAAATTGAAAAACTAAAAAGCTCTTATTCAATTCAAAAGAAAATGAATTTTAGCAGGGTGATCCAAAAATGCAACGCCCAGATTTAGAAGAGACAAAAAAAAAAAAGAATTCAGGCAGGGTGATCTAGAAATGCAAGGCCCAAATTTAGAAGAGAGAAAAAAAAAGGAGGCTAAACTAAACTGTAATTATTGGGTGGGAAGGAGGTTAGTTTTGCTTCAGAGTGTGTTTAGTGTGGTTTGTGTCTCATTCTCCACTAAAATAAACAGGTGTCATCACGCATGCAAATGTCTGAAATAAAAAATGCAAGTATTTCAATCATAAATTTTTGTCATTTTTTTCAATTTTATACTGTTATTAACCCCTTAAAAAATTAACTCATTTCCTCTTCCTCTCTCTTTGCCGCCTTCTTCTCCTTCGTTTCATTTTTTCATTTTTGCGGGTTATCTTCTCATTCTTTTACCCTCTATCATCTGTATGTATGGTTAATCTTCTTTATTTTGATATTCATGCTTTAATTCTGCTTTTCCATGTTATCTTAGCATACTTCCGTTTTTTTTACTCTGATTTTGGTTCATGATTTTTTTCCCCAACCGTTGAATCCTAAGAATTGGTTGTTTTTGTTTGAGGTAATTTCTTCTTATTTATCCCTTTCTCTCCCTCTTAATTTTTTATTCTTCTTTCAATGTTTTATCTTCTCATTTGTCGATCATCTCATTTTTTTCTTTCCTTTAATTTGCATGTTTTCGATCTATGGATGATGGCCGGAAAAGAATGAAGATCAATCGCCGAAGGAGAAAAGAGGAGTTCTCGGCGAGAAACCTGGATTAATTTAACTTCGGGTTTGCCAAGTTCCTCTTCTATTATGTTAATCAGTGTCTTTATTTTTTTAAAAAAAAAATCTTAAATTGCATTCCCATGTTTATTGTCTTGATTAATTTGATTAATTTGTTACTTTGTTTGGTGGGGATTTCTTTGATTTTGTCAAAAATACCTGGATTTTAATTGATGAAAAAACAACAACAAGGTTTCTGCTTTAACTCTTGCCAAGGCCAAGAAATGCAAGGATTCTGGTCGGCATTCGTTTCCTTTCTTCTTCACCCAATCCTTTTTATTGTTTCCTTGATTTTCTGTTTTCAGATTTCTTTAATATGTTTTCTTAATTTCTTTTTTGATTTCGAGAGTTCTTGGCCTAGATTTATCATGAGGTTTGCACATTGATCTTTCTCTCATTGCTCATGAATTATTAACGTTTGTTGTTTACATTTTCTTTTCCTTGGCCGAAAGTTATGCTTCCACCTTAAATGCAGAAGTAAAATTATGATGATCCTATCTCATTTGTGTTATATAAAATTATAGCTATACTTATGGTTGAATTGTTACCTTTTTTTTTTGTGAAATGCGGGATAGAAGATAAGGGAAAAGAGTATGGGTCATACATCAAATCTGGAAAGCTTAAATGGTTAAATACAGATGATCCCTTGGTTTTCAATGTTTCCTCATCTTTATTGCTTATACCATTCATGTTGTGTGATTTTTCATTGCTTAACTAGGCTTATGCTGGTTTTGCTTGATCATACTTATTGATTAGGCATTTGAGAAGCGTAATGTAGAGTGAACTGATTGGAGGTGAGTTCTCTACATTTCTTTTAATGCTGACTTATGCCTTTAAAGTGTTTGTTTAAATGCCTGGTGGTTAATTCTAGCTCATTTTTACTTCAGAATTTTGATTTTTATCGGTTGGGTTTGATTGAAACTTCTTTAGTTTTGTAAAGTCTTTTTTTTCTTTGGGTACTTTTTATGTACAACTAGGGTTTGGCCCGCGTTTCGGGCTTGGGTTTTTAACTCGGAGCTAGATAATAAGTGTGTAATTATTGAACGAGGAACTCCGAAGGAAAAAAAAAACAAAGTTGCATAATCATACAAAATATAAACAAAGTTGAACTCAAGGTAATTCACTTTGATTAGTTATGAAATGGAAAATACGAACATAAAGATGCTTACAAAATTAGGGCTACTTGACAAAAGAGAGAAATTATGGTAAATGTAACTAATTATAATGAATATGACTTATGCAGTAACTGTATCAACTTACAATCTAGATATACATCAACCATATTTCTTATGCTGGCAAATTCCCAGAAATTTTGTTAGTTCATCTTTTAAAACATCCACTCAGCAGCAGTCAAGGTATCCCCTAACTGACAATCCTATCATCTGAACTATTCATGACTTTTATCTTTGTAGACAGGCATCGTTGATATAGATTCCAACTTTGAAGCTAATTGTGTATCACTCTCACTATCTGCTTCAGTTATAGGCATGTAAGGTGCTACCCTGCTTCCCCATGTTGAACCCCCAAAGGTGACTGGCCGAAGCTAGTACTTCCAATTACTGGTGTAGGAGATCAGGATCCTGGATAAGAGATCAAAATAATAATTTGATTATATAGACAACCCTCATTGTACTCAAAAGTTAGCATGCCTGTGCAGGGTTATATCTTCATCTAAACTACTTTAGTTATTTAAAAGTTTATGATAAATCATACAGACATACCACTCACCGAAAGGAGAACTCAGTGATTCTTTGTATAGTAAATGTGATCAACTTGCTGCCAATATGATACCAGCAGCCGTTCCATTGCATATCCCAGCCCACTGAGGGCCGAGCTTTACAAAGAACAATGGAACTGAACAGTTAACAGTTGTTGCAGCCATTGCTAATGTCAAAAGTGCAATGCTGGAGTCAGAAACTACGCAGTCATTACCTTTACAGCCACCCATTTCATTGTAGTTATTCTCAATTTTAAAATAAAAATTTAAAGGGACTAAAACCAGTTAAGAAAATGGCTGAACACACAGGTACTGATCCTAAGAGCTTGTTGCTTAGCAGGGAAAGCACTAAAAGAGGCATCAATTTAAACCATAATCATTCAATATTACTTTCTTAACCCAGAAAAGATGCTTCAATTGATAAGAACACGAAATTGTGCTTATACCAAGCAATATGCTACAATAAGATGATCTTATCTGGACATCCAATCAAATTCTCATTGACAATATACACCAGATACTTCAAGAATTACTACCAAGAGAGCAGTTAATAACCTGATAATCATCTGCCAAGAAAGCAGATCGTACCCTTCGACATCTAAGGGCATGTGAATCATTTCACCCACCTCTGTTCTCAAAATCCTCAGAGCCTTGATCCATTCACTTGAGTATATTCCCGAGGCAAACTCATAAACCCCATTTAACAATGATATAGATAACACATTAGACAGGCAAAGATATGCATCATTAAAGGCATGAAAACACATTAACTAACATGAAAACTGGCATATACCAAGATAAGGAATTAAGATCTGTTTCCGCCATATATCAAGCATGCTTAGGTAGAAACTAAAGACAGAATAAATTCGCTCTCAAAAAGCAACAGCTGATGCAATCACAGTATTGGATTACAGAAATCAATAATGGGACCAAGATTGGAAGTCTACGTGGTTCTGTCCAAACATCTACAATGTAATTAAAAAAAGAAACTGCATAAGACAATGACTTGGCCCCAACATACTTGTACGATTGCTTCCCAATCTGTACTTTGTGCGAGATGAAAAATTACAGAAATTAAAGGCGAAAACCCATAAGCCCCAGAATGAGGTAATCACAAAGCATATCATACTCTAAAATGAACGAGGATCAGCAGGACATAGGCTAGCACGTTAAGAGAAGTGCTAGTTGCCATTCATTTGAAAAAGGCAACGATTTATTCTTAATTCTCCTTCCATCTATTCAATGAGAGACAATGTCGATTGTGAAGATGAACTAATGAATAAGAATATGAAAACTTAGGTCATAGACCGCACTGCTGGTAGGCAACATTGGGTCTAACTGTTAGAAACTTTCTTCTCCTTTTTGTAAATATTTAAAGAGCTTACTACAGCCAAAATTCTAATTTATTTTTTTGAACAGTCGATCCGGAAATTCAATGAAATGACCTAATACAGCATAATATAAGCAAATAAAAGTTACTAATTCTACAACCATTTAAAAAAACTGGAAAGGAAATAGGGAAGTATTGAAAGAAGAGTGTCTAGAGGCAATTTTCTCAAATTTATTATTTAATCGCATTCAAAGTTGAAAGCAAGGAGTCGAAAACTTAAGACACCTTGGTCTCAAATTATGAGAATGTAGACAGGACTTAACATCCCTGTAAATTTCATCAAGTGTACTTGCAAATAAATTAGATAAAAGTTATTATATCCTAAAGAATATTAGGCCCTAGGCTGAACATACTATTATAGATATAGATATAAAGTAGAGATATGAATGTTGCTTAGGCCTAAAGAAGCGCATTCTGATATAATAATAAATAATTTATGCAATAAATTCATTGTCCATAGGCTTGTATCTAACTCATAGAACATGTCATTACATAGTTTGTTCTAACTTTAAGCCATGCACTCTTATAGAACGTGTCACTAAAACTATATATAATGACACATGTCATTGTATCTAACTTTAAGCCTTTCATTTTTATATTTAACTTATATCTATAATAGTTGGTTAGACCTTTAAAATTACTTTATATCTACTTTATATCAAATCATCAAAATGCACTTATAATATACTACTTTATTATATCCATAATAGTTGGTTCAACTTGCTTGCCTAACTAACAGTATGAAGTTAATCAAAGCATTCACCTTGTTATATAAATTCTTTTACTTAACTGGGTCTCATTTACCATTTTCACAAGTGTCACTTGCAGAAATTGTAATGATCAGATTTCTAACTCGAGATAAAAGAAAGAATTGCATATATTGCAATCCCTAGAGTTTATGTCAAGAAAGCCAAAAGGAAAGAAAGAAATATAATTCAGAAGAAAAAGAGAAATGTAGCAACATTATATTAGCCAAAAAAATGCTCCCAACCACACTATATTTAATTATGATTTTCATAACAGAATTCAAAACCTAAAACAGCAAAATAGAAGAAAAGTTGGATCTAAATTAACCAAGCAATTTAAATTTAAATAATACCTGACCTTAAAATGAAGAACAATCAAAGTACTCAACCTCTGTCTTTAACTATGTATGGAGGTTGCTTCAAAGTGTTGGAGATTCAGATTCCCCTTCATTTTCAGAGTTTCAGCATCACGATCCAATTGGTGCTTCCAAGATGCAAGCAAGGCTCCATCCTAGAATAGTACATAAGCTTCAATATGTTGCACTTAAAATGTGTACACACAATTGCAACAAACAAAACCTATAATCAAATACACCATTCAGACATGTGGCATGTGAATAGTCACTTTATTGGGAAAAAGCTTTGTCAAAAATTTTGAGCCTTCGGAACTTCCCTTCCCCTGTCGTGCAACCTTCCAAAACTCTCCTAAAAATATCAAAAGAGAGAAAACATCACCCCTCTGGAAATCAACAATAACCTATGCAATAGTCTCTGAAAGAGGTAAAGTCTGTACACATGTGCATGTGTGAGCATATTCGCAGAGGACATGGATGCTTATAATGCAAGGAGGAAAGGAAACTTTCTTAGTATGTGAATAGCCACTTTGGCATCTTTGCAACATAAATATAAAGTGAATGTAGTATACAGATAAAAGGAGTCACCTCGTATAAAACTAAACAACACCACGAGCAACATATTACTTATATGCTCTAAATTCAGTTCTTCTAAGAGAATTTTCAAGAAAATAAAACTTAACATTTTAGATTATATCCAACGACGTGAAAAATATTTAATGAATTTTATCAAAAAGGACAGACTCACAACTTTTGCCCGAGCATTACTATGGCAACATCAAAGTACTATGGTCAAGAACAAATGCATGACTTTTCATCCAATAACCACCCAGTCACCATCAGCTACATAGAAAATATAAACATCCAATAGGGAAATAAGCTAATAAGTTAAGCAACACGCACACACAAACAGAGAGGAAAGAGAAGCGTTTCGAAGATAAAATCATTACTGGAAATGCCAAATGAAGGAGAGTAGTTTGACTGCCACCAAATTTTGTGAAAAGTAAACCACCAGGGTGTGACTACAAGGATATAATACCATAGGGTAAGGAAATCTTTAACGATTGAGAAGAAGCTATATTACTCTACAGTCTAAGTCAAAGCAATAGACTGATGGAGGATTCACAACATATTTGTTATCACAGATCATTTATGATAGAAAATTGCCCCAAACCAATACATATATTAGTTTATAGCCTAATTCTCTTAGAGAAACATATCATAAATCATGTTATAGATGGCATGGCTTAAACAGGTTATGAAGATGCTTGCAAAACAACTAAAACAAAGAAGTGATGCTGCAGAGCAACATTTCTTTTGTTAACACTATTAACATCATATTTGCATCAATCTAATAGTGAAAATCCTTTTGTTTTGCAATTTAACATCCAATTCTCTTTCATAGTGATTTTGTCTTAATTTTATTTATCTTCTGACAACCCCAAAACAATGTGAATCCTTAATTGAGCTAAAAAAGACCATATTTTTATGCCTATTTTACTATGTTTTTAGACCCATTTATGCTTAATTATATGCTATTTTATTAATATTTGTGTTTTTAGTCTTTAAGTGATGTGAAAATGAGAAATTGTTATTTTTCACTATTTTTGGAGCTATTTTGATGACTTTTTACACAGATTTGAGCAAAGCAATTTTGAGCATAGATTTGGAGATTCGAAGTTCGTGTTTGAAGACCATTTGAAGATAAATTGGAAACTTGAAGACCATTGAAGATTTATTTCAAGAGGAAGAATTGAAGAATTGGAGCTTTAATTGAAGACAAGCCATGGATAAGCCCTTAAGTTTTGGTATTTATGGATAATTTATATGGGAAAATACTCAGCCCATATAAGATATTAATTGGAATTAAAATCTCAATTAATGACTCCTAAATCCAACGAAATATCAAAATCCCGTAGATTCCCGATTCTAGTCCTAACAGGATTAGGATTCAGGAGCAGTTTTGGTAGAAAATTCATAACTTTCTGCTCAGACCTCCAATTGAAGCCCATGAGTACTCGTTGGAAAGCTAACTCCGAGATCTACAACTTTTTTTTGAAGTCCAAGACCCAGTTCTGCCGTTTTCAAACCCGAAAATACCGTTGAAGTTTCTGCATGAATTCAGCAAAAATTCAGGATCCTATTTTGATTTGGATTCTACTCTAGGAAGACTTTTAATCCAACTTGGAGTCCAAGTTAGACCCTAAAACCGGCCTAGACTCCTTTCCAAGTTAGGATTGGAATTCTTAGGGTCAGTTCCACTATAAATAGCCACCTCATGTATCACAAATCACACACCTACACACCAAAATATTTTCACATAGATAATTTCTTTTCTTCTAGTTTTCTTCTAGTTTTTAGGCAAAAGGTGCGCCACCCCCTATAGCCATAGGGAGGTGCGGCATACCTAGGTATTTTGCAAGGAGATTTCGCCCCTCCAAGGTCCTGTAAGTACTCTTATGCCTCTCATGGATTTTCCTAAATCCATTAGTAGCTAAATTCTTAATACTTCTGATGCTTTGGTGAATTCAATCAATTAAATATGGTGAGATTTCTGTTCTTATAATTTGGTATTTTATTCTTGATAGATAGCATGTTAAACTCTGTTTTAATTCTACAATCTTGATCTTTATTGATTTATGTGGCCACTAAAGAGGTAATTTGAGAGATTGTTGGCTAGATCAAACAACAAGGTTGACGCATGAGTTTGATTGTGTGTAGCAAGTTAGCCGCGCTTGACGGCGGGTTAATTGGGTTTGCATGCCAGTGATCAGATTTATCTGGTTGTTGTATGGTTTTATTTATTAAGCATGTGTGAAAGAACTAATAAAAGTTGATCTTAATGCTTTGAATCCTAGCAAATCTTTAAGGCTTGACGGCTAATTGATTAGTTAGGAGGAAAAAGGGGTAATTTAAGGCTTGACGGCTAATCTTATCTAAATAGCATGTTAGGGTTTTCCCTAGACCAGTTATCTTCTTGAATCTAATCTTGAATTTATCTTTTAAATCAAGGACCCATAATTAATTTGATTGTTTTCTACCATTGGTGAAGAAGTATATCCTTAATTATTGTTTTCTTTCTTATCTGCTATAGACTTAGATTTAATTTACTCTGCTTTGTTTTCTAGTTTAATTGTTTTCTGTTTAATTGCTTTCTGTCAATCTCTGTTTTCTGTGTTGTTTTTGAGAGATTTTAAGGACTAAATTTTCGAATAAAATCTATCACCCTTCTCTGTGGGATCGACCCCTACTTGCCCTATCTACTTAGTTAGGAGTTTGTTGGGATTTTATTTTTATGATTGTTGACGACCGATCAATCCTCTTAGCTTAAAGTATCAAAAAACAGAGCAATATGTTAACAGTCTGAAAAATAACAGAATACTAAGAACATATCTACCTCCTCTATACGATTGTCAGTATGAGTGTGTGAACCAATTACAATGATATTATCAGGAAGTGATTCAAGTTTGCTTTTAAATGTAGTATATGAGTCTGTATTTCATGTGAGAGACTTCTCAGCATCTCTCATGAACAAAATGAAAGGAGATGTTCTGCTCTCACTTTGTACAACCTGATAAGATATCAGATTATTATGTTAATAAGAAACCAAAGAATGGAAGCAACCCAAACAACTAAACAGGTATCATAAACTTTCAAGAATAAAAAGTATGTCACCTTAAACAACGTGTTAATAAGTAACCTATCCAAATCCTCTGCACCCATGTTTTCCAAACGAAGATTGGAAACTAAAAAGGAAAAAAGTGAGAAACAAAGCTTTGATAATCAGACAATAAGAAAAGCTTAAAACATGGACGCAAAACATTAAAAGATCTATAATACATCACCATTGCAGAAAAACCCATGGCCATGCTCACAAGTATTTCCAAGGTCAACGCCATCAGGTATGGGTTTATCAAACTTTACACCGATTTTTGAGAAAGGATTGTCCTCAAAGACTAACACAACCTTCCCACGAACCTCATAAGGTTCTTACCTAGTTAGTAGCATGAATCATAGATTAAAAGAATTAATTATATGCCATTAATAAGAACAAAATGGACGGTGTAGTGACACACCTCATTATCCATTCAATACATTTGCAACCGAAGCCTATTTTTCTCATGACCAGCTCCAAAAAAATCTCAATCTACACTATCATACGCCTTTTCGAAATCGACTTTAAAACAAATACCACCTTCCTTACTCTATCTCATGGCATCAGTAAATTCGTTTGCAATTAGTGAACAATCTAAAATTTTTCTCCCCTCAATAAATGCAAACTGCGACTCAGTAATCACATCAGGGAGAACCGATCTAAGCCTTCTCGAAACCTTTGCAAGAACATTGTACAAACAGCACACCAAGCTAATTGGTCTATACTGCTCCAATTTTTACAGTACCACCCTTTTTGTTTGCAGATGATATATAATTTTAGTGTAAAGAAGCTATTTGGTTGCAATGAGTTGAGATTTGTAGAGAAGCTAAGATATTACTATTCAGCTTTCCTGGAAGTGCTCACTGGAAATGTTTGCAGGTATTATACCAATCAATACCATATTCTTTCTCAGACCCTTCACAAAATCAAGTCTAGATTAGTAAATCCATTGTACTCTATTCATGTTTTTTATTGTTTTGCTTAGTTTATGCTAATTTTCTTTGCATTCATGATATGAGCATGTTAAACTTATTTATGCTAACTTGGGTGAGTTGAGGCCATCCTTGAAAGCATATGTTATAGCTAGGATTGCAAGACTATGGTAGACTGTTCTTCCAAGAGAGACTGATCCCATGTTTGGTGATTAGCTGATAAAAGAGATAGTAATCTCAGAATGCTAAGGTTTGATTCCTTTTATCTCATACCAATTATTACTTAATTTATGCATCAATGTTTTATTGAATTTGCTTACGTATACTGTAACTTTTTATGTTTATTAGTGGAGATGAGACCATAGTATCTTTTTGGGTCAGCCATATACGCGATATCAATCTTGATGAGCTAGGTGCTATGCTAGAGAAACCGATCGTGGTTGTTGCTGGAACTACAATGATGAAATCTTTAGGTTTATGTTTTCAACTCTTAGCATTATGATGTGTTCTTTGTATTATCCTGATATCATTGCATTTCTCTTGAAGCCTTTCTATCGTTGTTTAATGTTTTCATTATAAATGTATTGCCATTTTGCAGCCACAAAGTATTTGTCAAGTTCTTCTTCTACCAAAGTTTATGTTAATCCTGTACCAGAGACTGAAGAGATTAGAGAGAGGTATGCTTTGTTTTTATGTGGGTCTTTTTTTTTGTCCCAGTCAGATTAGTTTTAGGATAGGAAACCTTTTCTCATTTTCACCAGTAATCTTGCTAAAGCTGCCATGTCTTAGTTGTCTGTTGAGCTAGAAAATATAGCCATAGCTGAACTTTTTCTATGTGATCTTGAGGCAGTTAAGGTTTGTGCATATTTTTAATTGGATTTGTTTTCAGCTTTACTTATTTGATTTCATGTCTTATGCATTGCCAATTGATGTACCAAATCTGCAAGTGCACAGAGTCAGTTGAAGTAATAAAATCCTAGAGTAATCCAGGTGTCAAACCCACAAGGAACAAGAAATTTCTATTGCAATTAATTCTATCAAGAGAAGGAAAATTGAGAATAATCAAGTAAATTTAAACTAGAACAAAGAAATTATAAAAGCATAGAATTAAATAAGATGTGAAGACAATAATTAGAAAGCTTAAGGCTTCAGGTTTCACCTATTTAGGAAATCAATAATTAACCTATGAATTGAATTGATGCAAAGTTGAAATATGATTACTCTAAATTACATATGCGCTCCGTCAAGTCTCCACAAGAATACCTAATTAATCAAATTCACAATCTGTTAATGTAAACCTAATTAACTAGATTCATTAAGAACACGTTAACAGATCCAGTCTAGATTATTTTGTCTTAGAAAGTAGAAGAGAATTTTGTATCTCCTTCTGTGTATCTAAAATTGAGTACAAGGCCTCCCTTTATATAGGGGTTCAAACCTAATCCATAATAAGTAACTAGGAAAAATCAACAATTAATAATTAATAAAAAGGGTCTAAAATCCAAATAAAAATATGAAACATGGTATTTGACTTGGTCAAGCCCATTAGGATTGATATTGGAGAGATAATGGCTCTAAAACTCCCTAAAGTTGTTTTCAAGAAAATCAAGCTCGTACAGTGTCCGTGCGATGACTTCAAGGGCAATTTCGTCCATCCAAATGACGTTTTTAGCTCTCGAATTTTTCACGAAAATTGTAGATCTTCGAGTCAGCTTTCCAATAGTACTTGAATCACCTTAATCCGACATCTAGATCAAAAGTTACGATTTTTCTCCCAAAATCACTCCAAAATTAACCTACAAGCTTAAAAACACAAATGTGAGAATTTATCATAAAAAGCAATAAAAAGTGCAATAAACATACTCAAAATATATTCTAAATAAGACCAAAATAATGTAAATTATTGCACTTATCACCAATGTCATTGTTTCCTTCTTTTTCCTTTTTTAGGTGAAAAGATACAAATTGGAAGCAGAAGTTGTTGAGGTAGACCTTGTTAAAGGATTGTATTATAGAAGTTTTCCTAATTGTCTCTTAAAGGCACCCTGTTATAGGTGGCGGATTTACTTGCACAGAACATGAAATGGCCACAGCTAAATTAGTGTGAGTATTCAACTGACTAATACATATTTATGGTCCACCAGTGCTAAGTCTATGTCTAAGTTTTTCTATTTGTGTATTCTTTTTTCCATCCATTCGCCACCACATGGGTGGGTTTGACAGAAATTCAGAGGCCACAGATCCTGGTCATCACCAAAACTAAGCTCCTTACAACTAAAGCTGACCAATTTGGAAACACCATTGGCTATTCCCAAATGACTGTCACACAGACAAAGTGTATTGTAGGCAATGTATGGATTTCTCTTCAGGCTATTAATGTGCTGCTATAGAACTCTTTTCCCGAACGCAAACATAAGGATCAACTTCAGGGCTCCCCCATTAACTTAGTTAGCTTGCTACTTATATTAGTTTGAATTTAACAAATTATGTTGCTATCCATGCTACATATCGCTGCTTTCTTCTATGTCCTCAAAGATATATCTATTATATTTCTTTCTTGGTACATCATTTTGAAACTTTTAAGCTACATCGATCTATGATGTAACTACTGTTGTTAGACAAAGACATATATATGATAAATATGATGTTAACAATTAATCTCCCTCACAACTCTCTATTTTACATTAATAACTTAAACCAAATGAAAATCTGTAATGATCTAAAGAAAGGTTTGCCATTGGTCATTTTCCCAACCAAAAGGCTCTCTTCTCAAAGTAATATCCCATCTCCACTCTTTCCCAACATAGTGACCAAAACCAACAACCTTCCCATTCTTCATAATGGCTAAAGCAAAAACTCTAAGAAATGAATTCTTCAAAACAGTTCCGTTAACCCACATATCTCTCCAACAATCAACGATTTTATCATCACCAATAGAAATAACCAAGCCATCTTTAGTGAAGGAAGATAAGTCATTTCATCTATCTCAAAGGTTTCGAAATGGATTTCCAAAGAGCATAACAATGTCTATTACCTCCGAAAGACATAGATCCATCCAACCCATTTTTCTCAACAATAACCTTGTGCCAAAGACTACCATTCTCGTTGCCAAACCTCCAGAGCCACTTATTGAGAAGTGCTTTATTTCTCAAAGCCAAGATCAATGATTCCTAAACCCTTTTGATCCTTATATTTGCAAATAGTGGCCTAATGAACGAAATGAATATTTCTT
This sequence comes from Corchorus olitorius, assembly GCA_001974825.2. Taxonomy (NCBI): domain Eukaryota; kingdom Viridiplantae; phylum Streptophyta; class Magnoliopsida; order Malvales; family Malvaceae; genus Corchorus; species Corchorus olitorius. The sequence continues at coordinate 25,853 of AWUE01012915.1, forward strand.
CTATCACTAGTACCCGATCATAAAAAACTCCTAGTAATCCTTTCAAGTTCCTCTTTAATTGTGACTGACATATGAAATAAAAACATAAATTGAATTGGGCAGCTTGTCAAAACTAAATTAATTAAAACAAGCTTACCAGCCATGGATAAATGCTTTGCTCCGAGTTGCCAGCTTCTTTTGGCACCTTTCTGCTACCGGATTCCAAATTGCAACAGAGCTCGATCTTGCTCCAAGCGGCAAACCTAAATAGGTACACAGAAGGGACCCAACTTAGAATTCACAGCCCTCACGCAATCTTCAACAATGGATTGATCAATATTAACACCAAAAATTCCGCTTTCAGAAAAGTTTACCTTCAAGCCGACACCAGCTAAAAGCATCTAAGCACGAATATTATGGAATATGAATTTCTCAACAAATACATTTTAGAAAGATATAAGTACTATCTTAAGCTAGTTTTAGATATTGGAATTGTGATTCGAAGCATGATGTGCAGATATAGTGCTAAAAATCGACTGTTATGTGACAGATTTGGGACTAGCTAAAATGTTATTTTACCGCTTCGGTAACATGATTCGGCAATCACATATGTGGCGACTGTGACCGATACATCACGGCCGTTACGGTGTATAAATAATGGTGAAGCGGCCCGTATCACCGCTTCAGTTCCGCATCCCTTGAAATTTTGATCCCTCAACTTTTAAAATTTTTTGAAATCTTTCTTCTTTTTATCCCTTGAAATTGCAGTGTAGATCTCCAAAATTTTGATTTTGGTGTGGGATTATAATCTCTTTTCCTTTGAATGGTGATTGTGGAACCAAGGGATTTGTTTGTGTCATTGCGTTGATAAATATTGGCTTGCAATGTTTGATCTGATTATTTTTACTCCAAATGAAGAGTTAAGTTGGTAACCTTTGTGGAATGAGGTTCTGAATCTAAAGTTGCAGTTCTGATCCTTATTGTTTCTTGGCAAAGATTTTAACTCCTTTTGTGAAGGTGGATGAGAGAGTGGAAGTAGCATCGATTACCCAAGCTGCTACAAATGTAAATTGCAGTCAAGTTGGAACGGTAGAAGAGAGATTTCCAAATGAGGCTTTGTCGAATTGAGGGGGAGGGGAAGGAAGCCAATGGTGAGGAGTCTTGGTAAAGGTTGGATTTGGGTGTGTAGTTTCTCTATTGTTTTCTTTTGCTTTTTTATTTTTTTGTGTGTGTATTGGCTTATGGTTTATTTGTATTTGTTTTGGCTGTGGTGGGCGTGTTTTTTGGCTTGTGTTGACACCTTGTCCTATTTTTTATACATGTTTTGTCTTTGCTTTAATAAAATTTAACTTTGCCTTTCAAAAAAATAAAAAAATAAAAAAAGCTATTTTAGGCCATGGAGAGGGGCTTGAGGCAAAATGATTAGAGGCTTATAGGAGAATGAATGTCGTGCCCTGTAAAAGATATGGTAGAAAGTTTTATGTGTTTGGCTCTAGAAGGTTACTAAAAGAAAGGAACCAGTAGCTGCAAAAAAGCTTAAAGAAGAAGAAGCATAAAACGGCGAAAAAACTTATATTTGGGAGTAGTAAAGTAAAGACAATTAAACAAACTGTTTTAATATAAAACATATTCTTTTTTTCACTAATTAACTTTGGTACCTTGTATTTTATTTTCTTTATACTAGTATTATATCATACTAGTAACGTGCCCGCGTGCTACGTTGTGCGGTTGTCAAATTTCCTTTTTCTTTTTGTTTACATACAATTTGAAAGAAAACATAAAGTAGAAGAGTTCTTTTAATGCTCAATGATAAAAAAATAAAATAAAACCTTTTGTCTCAAATTTAGTGGTTTATTTTATGTATTTTTTTTAAAGGCATATTTTATTAATAACAAAATGAGTGATTACGAAACACTACGCAAATATGAACAATCACGAAACAATGTCACCCACAAAAGGACAACAAAAAAAGATACACTTGAACAAAGAACGATGTACAAAAAACCACGATAACAACTAACACCAGAAGCTAATCCTAAATCACTAAACCAATCCAAGCACTCACCAGTTAAATTGCATTAAAATAGTCACCACTAACCCTCTTCCTCCATAGCCATTAATTTATTTAAAATAAAGCTATCATCACCATCAAAAGAGATGCCCAACATTTTCCCAACTTCCAAGCAGTGGCGGAGCCAGGATTTCATTCTTGGGGGGGCCGTACTAAAATGGATATATATTATTACTTATATACAAAATTTCATGTAAATAAGTATCAAACAACATGTGAAAATTAAAGTTTAAATATGAAAATGACAATACTAAAAGAAAACGTGGTTGCTTTACACTTTAGATCTCAATTAATTCACTCCAAAATGGACTTTAGACATCGATTAATTCGAAATCAAGTTGCAATATTAGACTCCAAATGAAAAGAAGCTCTCCCAATACTTATTCTTTTCTATTTATAATACTTGAATTTGAAATTTTTGTTTAAAATACATTGAGTTCCTTCCATTCATTCAAATAATGATGTTATTTTGCTCAAGTTTCAATAATGAAATTTACTATAACTCTTTTTAGATTTGAGAAAGGAACCAAGCAATAAAATAATTTTTAACCATTCAAATTCCAAAAAGTAATTAACTTTTTAATACACAAAACTGTATTTAGTAACATATTAATCTATATGTGAAAAGAAAAAACATATTAACAATAACAGTACATAGTTTGTGTTGGATTGGGGGGCCAATTTCATGTTTTGGAGGGGCCACATACTAGTGTGCCATGGCTAAGCATAAAAACTATTATAGGGTTTGAAAAATCTTGGGGGACCATGGCCCCCCTGGGTCTATACTTGGCTCTGCCATTGCTTCCAAGGTTGCTTGGACTTCCTCCATCAAGATACAATTTCTGTTACGGAAATCACCATCTGAAAGAGAATCATTGACTGATTCCCTTTTTTGTTGATTTAATTTCTATGACTTTGCTCTTTGTAACTTAAGCTTCTTATTTAATTTTTTACTACGTTTCTTATTTTTCTCCAGCAGATTACTAAATCAATCTTCCTCAATGTCCTCTTCAATTTCCTCCGACTCTCTACTCTTCCTTCCACTACCCCTCATTCTTTGACTGTGAGTCTGCTTATCATTGAGAATATTACCATCATTTGACCCATCCTTGTCACCACCAAATCCCACTAACCCATCAACATCTTCGTGCTCTTTTAAATTTCCATCACACTGAGTATTAGAAGTAGCTTCAATATTTGGCACTGCAATTACATTTTCAATATGTTGCCTATTTTTATTGGGAAGCTCGGTATTAGAATTCGAAACAACATCCTGATTAGGAGAATCAACTTCAAGATGTTGCCTATCATCATTATGATGCTCAAAAAATTTGCATTCGAATTAGTAACCTGCTAAAGTGAATCAGCTTCAAGATGTTGCAAATGATCATCAGAAAACTTAGTATTTGAATTCAAAAAAAGAATTTGATCAGGTGAATCATCTTCAAGATTTTTCCTAACACCATCTGAAAACTCATTATTCGAATTCGAATTAGCGACCTGAGAAGGAAAGTCACCACTAGGACAACAATTGGCAAATCCAATTCCGCTGTTATCATGGCAGTTATTGAATGAAAAAGATTCAATTGAGACTTTAATGGTGAAAACTTCACCAGCAATAAAAACGTTGATCTCATCCGGAATGTGGAATTCATTTTTAACTAGCACAAGAACTCTGCTTGTATTCAAATACTTCTTCTTAGCAATAACTTCATACAAAGTAACCACCTCACCCCATAAACCACCAACAGAGAAGAAAAAATTGTTATTCCATGCATGATGAGGAATTTCAGAAAGGTTCAACCACAATAATTTTGACTGACAAACATCAATTGCCTTCCAAGGACTAACATTGACAAACCAATTTAGCAACCACTCATGATCTAAATCAAGGGTTAACAACATCTCTTCCTTACTTTCAAAAGTAATAAGAACCATACCACCTCCCATAATGGTGACAGAAACTTTAGTGGAAAGGCCATCAGAAAGAAGCTGATTATCAATACCATTGATCGTTTCTAGAATTCTGATAATACTAACTACACTTCTCTGCAATCTATCAATATCACTTTATTCAGGATAATAGTTAAGAGAAATTGAATTTTTTGCACCTTTACCTTCAACTCGATCTTGTTTTGAGAATTGACCGACAACGCTTTATCTCCACCAATCCCCTGGATGTCCTGCAATTTATTAGGTTATTGATTCTTGTTCAAACTTTTAGCTTCGATATTCCCTTATTCATCATGAATATGATTGTTGCTTTGGATATGTGAATCCGAGCCACTTCGACCTCTAGCCTTGAAAAATGTGATTTTGAAACTATCAATCCATATTTGATTGAGATAATATAAAATGTTTTCCACATCAAAACAATTCAGGAATCTCACAAAACAAATTTCTGCCCTTTTGAATTTCTTTTAGCAGGAATAAAAATATCAATAACCTCTCCATAACGATAAAAAAACATCCCAAAAATTCCAAGCTTTCCAAGGATTAGGAAAATTATTGAAGTAAAAAGAGACGCCGATAGAATCAAACTCACCTGGTGAATGTTGTTGAGAACCAGATGAAGTACAATGCCAAAAAGAATTTGAAGATCTCCAATGATTCATCTTTAATTATTTTAATCCAAGAATTTATGGTTACTCATGAAAGCCGCAATGGCAGAAAATAGTTAGTGATCAAATAGATGGACGATCATCATAAATGGCGGCTGTGTGGCGGCAGCATAGCAATATTTGGGGGAGGCGGCATCCAATAATCAATTCTAATTGATTGGAGTTTCTTTTTATAAGTGTATATGGTAAAAAAATTTAAAAAAAAAACTTTAATTAAGTGCTATTCTGTTTTCCATTTTATGTTGACCTTACAAAGGGAAGAGATGGGTCTGCCAAAACATGAGAGAGACCCAAAGAGCGAAAGGTGCCAAACCAAAAAGAAAAAAAAGGCCAACCAGTCACTGAACCCCATTTGTTAGCTTAACAACTAGAACAATAGAAAATCACTCAAGCCCAAAGTAACCCAAAAGCCCACCATGTAACAGCCAGCCCAATCAACTAAAATGCCAAACAAATAAAATTGGAAAAGAAATGCCAACAGTGAGGAAACTCCAAAAGTCAGCCCAGGAGTAATGAATAGTGAAAAATCATTATTTCACCTAAGTTTTATTATTTTAGATTTAGATATGATACATATGGGACCAATACCCAATTTGTCCTCTTAACTTTGTAAATTTGGGATATTTTGTCCCTGAACCGTTGCAAATTTGACACTTTGAAGTGTCAGGGGGCAAACTGGACATTAAGCCGATACATATGGTATATTTTATAGTAAATTTGTACTTTCTAAATTCTAGAGATTTTCTTCTCAAATTTTAAAAATCAAAAGAAATTCATGTGTAAACCGATATGAATGTTAAAATAAATGAATATGACATCTACATAACTAAAACTATTGTTTAGAAAATGTAAATTTAAAAAAAAAAATCACGACCACGACACCAGCGAGACGTTACACGTTGGTGACATCATGACCGCGATTTAAAAAGTATGGTGATGTGAGATTTGTCGAAGTGATTAATTACAATTCATTGCAAGTAAAGGACAAATCAAGAGTGGTGTTACTTGTTGGTGCCACATTCTACTTTGCTAGTGCTATTTTCCCTCTGTACACTCTCATCATATAAATTCCTCATGTTGGTTTTTGTTGATTGGTCTGGATTAACTATTGCTAACTAATTCCTATCCACAGTCTTGAAACAATAGTGACAAAAAGAGAGCCATTCTCTATCAGAAGGATTTCCAACTTTGCTTTGCTTGCATTATTTGGTTTCAGGAATATGTGTATATATGATTGAAACTATGAGTTGTTATGACCATGATAGCCAGATTCCTCCATAAACCAGGGCTTATCCAAATTCAAAAAAATTTTGGACATTATTCTTAAGATTGATTGTTGTTACTTGTTAGTTACAGAAAAAGATATATATGGATGTCATGTCTTACCTGGATTTTTTGGTGACCGATTGGAAAACACACACAATCTCAAAAAAAAAGAGGTCCAATCCAAAATCAACATTTGGCCTGTCATTGATGATGAGAAATTTATTTTTTATATATTTGTTTATTTATTTATTTATAAGGATATAAAAGAAAATAAAATTTGAACTCTTCAAATATTATTATACCATGTGTACGGCATGTGAAATACTACTATTGAAGTAGAGTTTTATCGCATCAAATCGAAAATTGGTCATTGACTTAGCCAATGAAAAGGACCAAAAAAAGCACTCAATTTGGGGTTTGTTATCGATCTCTTCACTCCAAATTTCGATGCATCTACTAAATAATTGGAGAGGCAAGTTTGTATGGATTCCGCAAAATTATTATGGAAAAATAATGTGCTTTGCATGCATATTGGCCTACCACAAGGCTATAGATCATAGACCATTAATTTGGTAGTTGTTGACTTGAAAAATAATTGTACTACTTAGTAGGAGTATTGTTTACCTTTTCGAACATACTTTTTAGTTAGAGTTTGTGCTGTCATGGAAATATTTCATCTTTCATGTGCATTAATTGATTTTTTTTTTCTTTCGAAAAGGTTTAAGAGTAAAAAAGGTACTTGATCATATAGGATGAATGGAAATCGTCAATCTATATTGAAATTTGTAGATTCATTTCGTAAAAGAGATTCGAATTGAGTATTGTACGCATAAGTTTTGAACTTTAACAATTTGTGTCAACATCAATTCTCACTAATTGGATTGAATTTATAACTTTGTAAATAGTCATCAAAACAATATGAACTTTTTATCATGATCATATTCACAGTGGCAACAGATATTTATGTTAAATTTAATCATGAGGGAAGCTGGCAGAGAAGGGAAAAGGGTTAATAAATTTGACAAGGTAATTGAGAGAAAGATCAAGAAGATGTGTATTTTTATTGCTAATAAATCAATCTTAATTAGGGATTGCACTGTCTCTACCTAACACAGGTCATTAATTTGGCAAATCAATCATTTGATTAGCCATATAATGTAATTATTATGATGTTATCATCAACGATATAATTTATTCAAGGTCATGATCAACCTTTATTTATAATATATATGTAAGCTTTATGTAAATCTATTGAAAGGAAATAAAGCTTAATAAGCTTACAAAAGTTATTTGACGTTTGCATGTGCATACATTTCGTTTGGAATCTCGCGCTATAACAACTTTGATGAGTTGTTATATTTATCCCGTGCATTATAGGAATGTGTAGCAGCTAAGTAGATAGAGATATGCTTTAAAATAGAGTTAAAACACTATTACGCACCTAGGGTCATGTTGGAGCCATGGCATCAGGCAATCAAATAGCTAGTTATTTTTGTCGAGGTAGTAGATCAAAGGAAAACATGATTGTATTTGTAACAAATATTGTAGGGCGTGTGGAGTAATTTAACAGTACAAGTACGTTTATCTCGTATATCGGTTAAGTCTGACTCTAATTTGTTGCTCTTGCACCTTGACGTGAAAGAGTTATATATTCAGTACTATACATACATAAGTTGAGCCAATAATTGAAAACAGCAGCATATGTATACAGTATACACACACATAAATCGTATATTCATGGAGATTGGCGTGGAAAGTGGACAATGATACAGTGGGTTATTAATCAATTTTAGTGGCACGGCCGGCACAAAATAACAATTGATCTACTTGCCCAAGTTTGACTTTGGGGTTATTAGAAGCTTGACTTTGGGGTGCATTTGCATGTGTGTGTTTTTGAAGTCCTTTTTGTCTGTGTATGCCCAAAAGATTCTAATTAATGCCTCTACTAACATCTCATAATCAATCGCAGCAATAAAACATGGGAACCAAATGCTATAATACATAGACTAATAGCCCGAAATTTGCAGCTGCCCTAGAAAATTAAGACTTTAGCATTTGTACATCAAGTTAATTAGTTTTACTCTGTATTTTCTACTACTACTCCCTCTGTCCCCAATTAGATGTCCACTCTTGGTCAACAAACACTAAACTTTGACCATTGTTTATAAAAAATATATTAAGCAAAATAATTTTAAAATATAACACTTGTAAATTTTGAATTACAAACTTTTCAACACATATTTTTTAAAATTAAATTTTACATTTTTTTTATAAATAATGGTCAAAGTTTAGTGTTTGTTGACCAAGAGTGGACATCTAATTAGGGACTGAGGGAGTATATATTTGAGAAATAAATTATGTTTAACAAGTTAAGTATTACTCCATTTGTTCCTATTTATAAGTCACAACTCTTTATTCCTTTTTATTTGTCATCTTATACTACCAATAAAGCATAAATTATCTATTTTCCAAATCTGCCCTTCTTTAATTAAAGAAAGAGAATGAGTATGTGGGTATAAGTGAATATTTAATTAAGGGTGTTATGGGAAAGTAAACCAAAATATGCATAAAATTTACAAACTAACTAACATTTAACTATTTCCTTGATTGAAGATCTCAGTTATCCATGACTTAAAATAAGGAACATGAGAATCGTCTAATTAATTGTTTTCATAGTTATCAGAATTGGATTCAATCAATTGAACCGATCATTGGACTGGGCTAAAAAATCAATTAAGTTATAAATCTTTGCGGGTTTTCTCAATTTAGATCTAATCCCTTTAATTGAAACATTTTGGGCCTAAACCTATACAGAGCGAGCAAATCAGGCTTATAAATGGGATGGAAAATGACATTTGAACTACATGTTAATCATTTTATGGATTAGAATTACATGTCAACATACCCACCAACTACAAGACTTTGAATTTCCTTTACCCACTAACTAGAATATCCAAACTCGTCTCTTGGATTTAAACCTAGATGTGGCTTCTTAATCGGTGCGGTGATATAAGAATGCACCAAAAACTCCATCACCACTCTTGCCACCATACCATGGTGGAAAGTCACTGGCCATTTATAGTTTTGTACAACCTTAATCATGAATGGTTTAAGTCTCTTCAGATTTCTTTAAGGATAACTCTCTTCAGATTTTTAATTAAAGAAAAATTTTGCAATTTTACAATTAGAAGGAATATGCCTAAAGGCCTTATTTGCTTGGCCCTGCATAAGTTTAAACCAAAAAATGTTGTAATCAGAAGGATTATGGCTAAATTGATAAAACCCGCAAAGGATGTCTATAGCTTTGGTCTATTAATTCTTACATCAAACATGAGTTACAATAACTCTGATTGAGCCCAAAGAAACCGCGCTTTATTATTAGATTCATACAATCAGCAATTATTCGAGTGGTTGAACCAATTTTGCACAAGTTTTAAAAATTTTGTAATTGTTAGGATTCAAACTTTGGCTTTCAAAGGTAAAATTAAGCCTATGCCAAATATTACACATATAGACATGTTCTAAAATATGTATTATTTGAACTATTGACTTGGTAATAATTCACTAATTAGATATATGCAGATTGCAGAATAACTATAAACAATTTACCTTTAACCCAAAATTTCAAAGACTTATAATACGTAAAAGTTTTACGGTAAAACTAGATAGAAAAGGAAAGAAATAATGCTACTAAAGGTACATGATCTCTTCACCTTTTTTTAATTTTTTTTTGGGTACCGACCTTTACTAATTCAGATTCTGATAACCTGAAGTTAAAAAAAAAAGAATTATTTATATCCCTGATTTTCTTTTCATTATTATGGCTGGAATGCTGCTCACTTTACACTTCTCACTCTTGTCATATTAAAGATCGGTTATGATCATCTCAACCTATCCAATTGAACCTTCGAACCATCTAAAATGTGTCAGTTTAGTCCGCCAACTTTTATTTTAAAATTTAAATAAATTCATCTTTAAAGCTTGATTGTTTTAACAAATGCAGCCCCATGGGCGGACCGTCATTATGTCTTCAAATTCCTTTATTATACGCCTACATTTATATATATATTACATTGATGTTCTTGACTCCGTCCCTTAAAATAAATTTTTCCGAATTGCCCCCAATTGTCAAGATCTGTCCTTGAATGCAGGCTCTCAGTCTTGACTTGATATAATGTGATAAGTTTACACGTTAGCGAATTTATTTATATCACACTGACATTTCAAAATAAAAGGATGGAATTGTTTTTTCTAGAAGTTGAAGGACAAAATTGTTATTATCTTTTTTGCCCCATATAGTTCAAGGGTCAAAGTGATACTAAGTTTTTTTTTCCCCACTTTTGTTCTTTACAAACTAGGGGTAGGGGGGAAGTGCAAGTGCAAGCCATAGAACCTATAAAGGGGAGGAAGGTGAACCATGGAGAACCAGGTCTAGCTAGGTTCATGATTGAAGCTTTACTTTATTACCAAAGAATAAAAATACAAACATTAACATTATATATATATATATATATATATATATGATATCATAAAAAAAATCATTATATATATATATAGTACTTAATTTCATGGAAATAAACATCAATTAGAAACATTTCCATATATCTACAAGCTAGACATGGAACATGTAAAAACCCCACCTTACAAATTACAATTTGAGGAAATCCCAGGAATAATATTGGTGCTTACTTAATTTATTAGATAAATAAATATATATATAGTACTATAAATAATTGAGTGCTGATAGCTAGACTCCATAGAATGTAGATAGATTCTGAAGCAAACTCACTTTGGCTTCAAGAAGGAAGATATAATCTGCAGTCATTTGAAACAAGGTGTCCATGTTAATCTCATTACAAGCATCTGGAAGGATTCTTTGGAGCTCCTCAAGCTTCCTTTCCACAGATGTTCTTAGAGACTCTGAAACACTGTTATTATTGTTAGGCAAATTAGAGAGATTAATTTGCCTAATTCTGAGCTTCCTTCCTCTCGTAAGCAAAACCTTTCTTCTGCCGCGGGGAGAACGCTTTGATCTCATTTTCTGATCAACTGATGAATTAACAAACAAAATCAGTAGAGAGAAAGAGAGTAAAAAGATGGAGAGACGTTGGGATGGTTTATCAAGCGTGAAGGGTGGGAGGCTATTTATAAATGAGCAATGCCCCAATAGGCCAGTATCCATTATCATCACCCACGTGTGTTTGCACCCATGTGTGAATGGCCAATTGCAAATTTTCTATTAAAAGGTATCATGGACACAAAAAGGTTGTAATAATAATTTAATAAAATTGTTGCTATAAAGGAAATAATACTAGTCTACATAATACCTCCTCCCTACCCCATTTATTTATCCCTTACAAAAAATTCAATCTATTTAAAGTATTTATTCATCATAACTACACAACAAATATATTTACTCCACTATTATTATATTGATTTATTACTCTCGAATCTGGATTAATCAGGATCCAACGTGATTATCAATTATTAGGATCTAACATTATGCAAAATCTCGAAAAGTCTCAATGATATTATCTCTACAAATTGAAAAGTAATAAAATTTATTTTTTTCTAAATTGTTTTTTTTTTACTTCACACTGTTATTTATGGATTGAATCCTAACAACTAGAACTAAGTGTCCAACACTCTATATTTTTTTTCTTCTAAATTGATACTAGTCATTGAGGGATAAAATAACTGGGACAGAAGAAGTATATATATATGATAAAAATGAGAGCTCTTTCAACAAGTATCAATTTTCTTTCTTTTCTGTTAAGTTAAAAAATATTTTCTTAATTTCTTTACTCACATAAATTGTAATTTACTTTTTAAGATTATATATTGTAATTAATGTTAATTAAAATATATTATTTATTTAGTAGTAGTAGTATAAATAAATAGTTTTAGCTTTATGTATTAAATATCAAATACAATTTTTTTTTGGCCAGAATCAAATACAATTATTGATATGTAGGTTAGTGTGTTAACATTTTAATATATATTTGGAGAAGATATTTATCTAAATAAAATATTGACATTTATATAGCATCAATTTCACAAATTCTTATTATTATTTGAGATAGGAAAACTTTTAAGCTTTAATGTGGAACATAAATGAAAATAATTGACTATCAAGATATTATACCTATCCAAAGAAAGGATAATGTGTGGTTAACATTATTCGTTTGGTGTCCCAAATCATCTTTTTTTCCCTCTACTAAAAATATCATGATCACTCCTCAAAAACTTGACTTAATTCTTCACAAACTGCAACAAATATTCTATAATTTCTAATTCGTAGTCAAACTTAGCAGCAAATTTGTGGTCCATATTAGTACATGGCACAATGGTTGCTGGTATAAACGATAATCCAAATATTTTTGTGGAGGAAAAATGCTAGTAGAACTTACTAATAATAAAAATGGTATGCTAAAATAGAAAAAAAAATTAAAACGAATAATTGTTCGAAGCTGTTACTTACTACATCTTTTTATTGAAGTTTGATTAGATGGTTATAAGGGCTAGCCCACGTATTTCACAACAACAGATCATCAAATCAGAAACCAAGAAAAAAACGAAGTGCATTTGTCGAGTAATAGTGAAAATTTTAACTTTGCGAAAAATTCAACAGTTACTCAAATCAATCAATCAATCAATTCGTCCAATCAGAAAGGTTACTGCAGGGTGAAAATCCTGAAAAAGATTATGATAAAAAGGAGAAGAAGTGAATAATTTAGAAACTTTGCAGAGGATGATGATGATGATGAAGCCCCCCCAGTGGTCTAATCCTCAAAAAGAGCAGATGGGTTGGTCTTGTTTTTGGTTAAAATCCAAGAAATAGAGGGCCAGCCATGGCGGTTCCACTTCAATATTGTAGCTGTGTTGTTAGCTGGCCAGATATCTTTGGCACCATATAACTAACAAAACTAGTCTTTTGATCATCAGTTTTTCGAGGCTTCAAAATTTCCTCTCCATGTATTCATTTACCGACATGTCATGAATCATGTTGCGGCCCCGTACTTGATCATATACAATAATCAAGTGAAAGATGTTTACCATTCATTCAACCTAACTCATAATTTCACACTTTCCTTTGGTTGCTTTCTTACAATCAAACTGATCTACATGTCAACCTGTTTGTTGCCAACTCATATGTGGTAATGGGTAACTATGAAAAATTGAACCAAGAAAAGAAAAACAAGATCAAAAACACATTTTTCTCCTACCTATAGAGAAACCACACATGATACTTTTTGGACTATCATCACCGGATTCTAATTCTAAATCATTACACCAATTCCAGACATCCAATAAAAGGACGCATATGTGATCAAAAGATCAGAGACACTAAGCCTCTTCTCCTCCATAGCCTTAAATAATCAAAACTATTATCACAATGAAAAGAGATGCCCAATGTTTTCCTAATTTCCAAGGTTGTTTAAACTTCCTCCATTAAAATACGATTTCTGTTTCGGAAGTCACCATCTAAAAGAGAATCCTCAATAAATCTTGCATCTATGGTATCCACATGATCAACCAGTACTCACTTGCGTAAAAAACCAGCATTTCAGCAATGCATTATGCAACTTCTCTATACCGTTTTTGTGCTAGCAAACAACCAGAGCTTTGTTAGGTGTGTTCATTGTTCTTCGAAGTTTATAATACCCTCTGTCTCATATTATCTGTCCCTTTTGGGTCAAATTAATCATAAATTTGACCTTTAATCTATACTATATATAAAAGTAAGAATAAGGGGAAACTTTATGTTTTCCGATTATACCTTTTTTTTTTCAAATATATTTCTAAATTGTCATTATTAAATAATATATTTTAATTATTATACTATTAAAATAATGAAAATTTAGATTATCCTCATTAATTAGGATCCAATGTAGCTAATAGGGATGCCCCACATCATCTTTAGCATCTGAATTTTCGTCCCAAACATTCTCCAAGACGGTTTAGGAGATCAATTTTGTCCAGAAATTTCAAGGGCAAAATTGTCTATCGAAACGACAGAATTAGGTCTCGAGATAAACATAAAAGTTGTAGATTTCGGAATCCTCTTTCCAACAGTACCTCATTTGCATTTTTTCTGAGCTCTGGATCAAAAGTTATGAATTTTCTTCCAAAACTGCTCTTATCAAGTCATCTTTTAAATAGGACTTAACAATACTGCATCGGGGCTGAATCATTATTGCATCATAATTACTGATTGGACTTGGACTCCTTCTTTGGGCTTCCATATTAACGAATTGGGCCTAAGAATATCAGATTTAGACTTCAAGACATCTGGCTTGACAATTTGGACTTCATTGACTCAAACGAGCCTAATGGGCATATTAGGCCGAAATGAGACAAAATCAATAGTTTCTCCAAATCTATCTTACTATATATAAAAGTACGAATAATGGAAACCTTTATGTTTTCCGATTGTACCATTTTTCAAATATATTTCTAAATTGACATTATTAAAATTTATTATTTAAAAATTAATTATAAAATTTCAATTTAAACCGAATTATAAGTTTGTAAAATTGATTTTCATTGATGAACATGCAAATTTCTATGAATAATGGGAAACGCAATTTCATAGTGTGATTATCAAAATTTCAGGGTGTAATTACTAACAATTCATATGGAGGTTATTAAAATTTTATAATGTGGTTATCGATATATCATATGGAGGTTATCAACATCTCATAGTGTTGGTTGTCAAAATTTCATTGGGAAGTTATCATCATAGTGAGGTCTTTAAAATTCCTTAAGGAGGTTAACAAAATTTCATAAGAAGGTTAAAAAATTTAAAAAAAAAGGTTCTCGAAATTCCATAATATCGTTATTAAAATTTTATAGCAAGGTTATCAAAATTTTATAAGGAGGTCATAAAAAAATATTGTAATTATCATAATTTAATAGGGAGATTACCATATATATATGAAATTTCATATGAATATTTCATTTAAACACGTTGGGTCACGTGCAAAGCACGTGAAAGCTAAAACTAGTTGCAAAAAATATATCTACAATCAAATTTTCAAAAAATATGTTTTGAAAAATTTAAGACTTAATTTAATCAAAATATAATTTTTTAAAATTTATTTTTATATAATTTTTTTATAATTACAGGTCAAAGTTGGGAAAATTTGACCCAAAAGGGATAGATAATATGGGACTGAGGGAGTAACATTTATTATATACCTAGATTAAAACTAACTTTGATAGACCAAGATTAAAACTCATTTAATCCTGTTGATTGGGCTGATACATGAGTTAATCTTTTACTAGACCAAATCTTTAATTGCTCTTTGGTATAGCTCAACAACAATAACTCTGAAATCGAACTCATGAGATCTTTTTTTTTTTTTAAAAAAAAGTTACTGATTTTTTGATAAAGTGTTAGAATTCTTAATTTCGTAATTGTTGTATATCCATACAATAAAATCAGATTCAAATTTGCATTTAATAAAGATAGGTAAACACATGGTAAAAGCAAAATCCAAAGGCCAAGGGGGATGCATGGATTTTAGTGGTTCGAAATTAATGCTCTCATCAGCTCAACATATATCAGGCGCTGATAATTAGAACATTATTAACTTGAATTGAAACAGCACAAAAGAAATAAAGGGGCAGCCACCATTTGGAAACAGAGCAAATTATAGATAAGAGTGATCCATCAACTTCAAAGGCGGGTCAATTATTTAAGACGTAGTTCTTATAGAGAGGGGCCAAGATTTGGTTGATTTCTTGCCTTGGTCAGTGTCAGAGTAGCCAATTAACTGCCGTGCGTGCATGCATGTAATTTGCAGGTCGTTTTCTAACGTGTGGGTGAATATGCAAAACAGTCCAATGCAACACAGCCTAGCCTAGCTAGCCAGCTAGCGAAAGATGCAGACGCAGATTGAGATGGTGATACTGATCATATAAGTGGGAAGAAGAAAAAAGGGACGTCTTTTTCCAAAATGGGGTCTGAATTGAATGCTACACACGTGCATGCTTCGGTTGGTACTAGCATTTTCGTCGATGCAGGGGAGCGCTAGGGCTCGCTAGCTGCTGCTTTTTGGTTGGGATTTTGAGAGGGACTGTTGGGAATTCCACCTCTCGGTTTTAAGACTCTTTGAGTACAACATATATATGGACACTATTGTTTTCCTTGCTCCTAGGCCCAAGTGTATTGCTTCCTCTTCCATGGTTATGTTTTTTGTGTTTGCTTGGTTGATATGATTAATTATATATGCATAAAAGGTGTTAAGGGATAATATCTGTTATGTTTAGGCCTCTTTATCTAGATAGATTGGAAGTTCTAACATCAATTTAGTAATAAATAAATTACTAATGATCTTGTTTGTCATCCATGTCTAGACGCCATCTTTGTTCATTTCGAGAGGACTAAATGCTAAATGGTAATATCTCACATCTATTTAATTATTTAAGTTGTTGACTGTTATACACACATGAGAGGGAAGTTTTAAGTGGTATAGTAAGCATTGGATCAAGTGGTAAGCAACTTGTTTCAGCTTAAGCAGGTCTTAGGTTGAAGATATTGCGTACGCAATTACCCCGTTGGTAGACTCAATCACCAAAACCAAGTATACAACGCGAGTCGGATCCAGATTGATTAGAACAAAACTCTCACAAAAGAGTCAGCTATATATAGTAGATTATTCCATGAATCACTTTTGGATTTGCAAGAAAATTAATAAAAAGAAAATTATTGACATGGAGTATATTGTGATTAAACCACTATTCAAGTTAACTAAATTATCGTTTTTTTTTTTATATTCAAGTTAACTAAATTATTATCACCACATATGGTGATTTTTTTAGTGTGAAGTTGCGATGCTTTCCAAACAAAGAACAATAATGGAGAAAGAAGAAAAATCAAAGTGATTTTTTTTCCTATTATTAAAAAAAAAGTGATTTTTTTTGAAGCTGTGATGCTTTCCAAACAAAGAATAATTAATAATGGAGAAAGAAGAATCAAAGAAATAAAAGGGAATTGGTTCTGTCGCAATGATATACTCCATATCAAAACAAAAGTAGGCCAATGATTCTCGTTGGAGAGTGATCTGTAAATATTATTGTAAGTCCTCTTTAAGGCTTACAGCATGTCCTGATTTGAACTGAGACAACCTCCCCACATCTAAACTTTTCTCCATTAAAAAAGAAAGAAAGGAAAAAAAATAAAAACAGAAGTACAGTAATACGAATCAAAAATCCTAATTACAGTAATGAAGAATCCAGCATTTAGATCACGTTACTATTGAACAATTCAATTAAATGTTTACACAATTTTTACACATTATGTCACTTGCCCAACATTAGGTGTATAATAGATTATGCTTACCCAAATAGGTGTTACATATGTCAATAGACATATTGTTTGGGCTTAAAAAACAAGCTTGTTAATTAAACTTCCATACAGATTATACTTGGCCCAAATAAAGTTGAAAGTTAAGATTATAATATTAAGAATGACTCATCTCTCTGTCATATATACCATAAAAAATAATGAATCAATCATTCATTTGAAAAGTTGTATGCAATGTGTCTGGTGAATATAAACAATTAGTTTGGACTTTGGAGACATGTAATAGAAAGCTTTCTTCTAACTCTTCAAGAGTTTCATATACAAAAAGTTTCTTTCAAGCATAGCTAGATAACCTCAAACGACTGCCTATATATGTATTTTTTAACAATTACAGAGCATTTCTAAAGACTAGTGACAGAAGAGATCAAAAGACAGGGTCTCAAAAAATTTTCCGACATTCATGTTTGAGCTCCCTAAAATTTGTAAAAACAACCTTGAATCACATCAAAGATAGGCTCTTGATATAGACAATACAAACCTTAAAATCAAGGAAAAGGACGAGAAATAGTTACTGTTTTCGAACATGTTTATTCCTATATATAATACAACCTTGACCCTAGTTTATAACTAGAGTCAAGGAACTTTAGAAGCTATATACAAGGGTTTTACCAAATCCAAAGCGACAAATAATGATTTGAAACCTTTTACTTATGCTTTTGATTATCAAGGTAGGGATTCAAGCACAGTACACAATTTCAACTAGTTTCGGTATGGACAAGGACATAATCAGTGTTTTGATGCATGCAAATGTTCTTGTTCAGTCTAATCATTTAAAACAGAATTTTGGATGCTTAACCTGCAACTCATAAGGACAAATAAGCTTCCCTACTTTGACACATAAAAGAATTTGGAACTTAATTTTCTTTTTCCTAAAAACACGATAAACACGAGGCTGGCAGATTCAAAGAAGCTAATGGCAATTCTAGTTTCAATTGTGATGCACACTATACAACTGCAAATGTGAATTATAAATTTCGATAAACATGCCGATCAATCTTCCATTTACCTAACATACAGAAGATAACAACAAGCTAAAATTCTGATCATATCCATATGTATGATTCATATCCTACATTAGTCACATGTTAATACAGCATGACATTTATCTACTTACGAAAGCCTTTATGATGCCTCAGTAGATTTACTCAACAACAAGCTTCCTTATCTGCACATCTGGCATTACCTTTCCTGTCATGAATAACAAATTACTTCAGTATTAATCCTAATAACAAGTCATGAGGATCTTTTCAGTTCTTTGCAATAAGAGACCAAAGTTCTTGCGATATTTGATCCTGCCTATAAAGTTCAATTTCTAATCTCCATGATGAAATTTATGAACATAATGCTTCTGACCAGTCTTGTCGATTTGAAAGGATGCATAATACATTTAAAGGGAATAGGAAAATAAGCACAACATCATCAACAGTTGCATATAGGCCCTTGATGCTCTTTACTAATACAATATTTCACAAAATAACAAATGGAGCCTTGTCAACCAGAAGCATAGGCCCAAAGGCCATGTTATCTGGACTGCCAACAAGACAATCCACAATTAAGAATGAAATGGCAAGTAATGAAGCATTTCATGTGGTAAAGAATGTGACCTGACACAGACGTCGAGCGACAGTGCTGGTAAACCATGTGCTTCACCCTTTCTCCATGCCTTGATGATTGATTGCTCCTCTCAGGGCAACTGTCATTGCGGTGCTGGTTCTCTGCTATTGCATTAGGTGACTTGGTGCTTTTACCAGATTCCTTCAAATTTAACATCGTCGTGGAGACTTCAACTGTTACCTTTCTTCTGCTCTGGAATTGTCCTGAAATAAAAGTAAAGCAGCTTTTAAGTTCTGATAAACAAGAGAAGAGACAGAGGAGAAGAGAAACAGAATATTTAACACTGTTGTTAACATCAAAGGGCAGCAAACATAAAATTCAAAGTTATTAGCATACAGAAAGCAATGAGCCAAGAAGCCAATGCAGTGCCAGGAAAAATAAAGTAAAGCAGACAAGGAAGTTAAAAAAATATGGATTGCACAAAATTTGTAACAAATTCTCTTCCATCAACCAGAAACAGGGTACATAGATGCATCAAAAATAGATGGTAGCATAAATGCAAAAAAGTACTGCCACCAAATGATTAAGGCTTCATGGTCCAATGATGAGAAATAACACAGTTCAACTCTTATCCAGCATGTAATGGAACTTAAAATCAGAAAATCAACATGATCATTGTGAATATTAACATCAAATGAATTTACTCTGCCATAAACTATAAAGTACCGAAAAGTGCTGCTTAATTGCTTACCTCACTTAATGCAAAACATCTTTCAACATCAGCTTGCAAAGTACTATTTCTATTTACTAACATGAGAGTAGCACAATCTTAAATCAGTTGATAGCTAATAAAATTTCCTTGACTGCTAATAGCATGGTTCTCTTGTTCTAGGAAGAAAACAACACATAATAAAGTAGTAGCCATCTGAAGTATATATGGCGTGGTGGAAATTAAAAAATTTTGGGCCAGGAGACTGATATGTTCTCTATGTTATTAAAATGAGAAAAGTCGAAGAAAAAGATAAGAGACAAAATATCATAGCAGTACAAACTACAAAGAGCTTTGATCACCCTTCACAAGCCCACATCTCTTAATAGCTAGAAATAATTAGGTCTTATGCATGGAAAAAATTAGATTTATGAACTTAATCTTTTGTACTCAGCTGGGGGATTGTCAGTTTCGATCACAAATCTTGGGCATATTTGCTGTGTGCTATGAAGAAGGTTTCACCCCAATAATCTTCAGTTCTACACAGATCTAGTGGAACAGGTAATTTCACAAATGATCATAGTGAAATTGGGTTGATAGTCAACTATTACCTGGTATGTTTGGGAATGGAAAAAAGTATATTGTAACAATACTTTTTCAGCTATTGTTTAACAGATTATATTTCCAGTCTTTCTGCCTGAAGAAACCTAAACTATTACTTGTAATGTTTGGGAATGGCATCTGCACTCTAAAGGAGCCCATGCTTCACTTGGACTTAAATTAGGATATGACTTTTAGAACATTCGGTGTTGTGTTTAAAAAGAGCTCCTTAGATCTTACAAACATGGGCTAGTATACTCTGCTCAGGACAAAGTTAAAAAACACAATTACCTCATCTCCTTTGAAATACTTAATGAACCCGAGGAACTCTTCTTCATGCACTTGTTCCGCAACAGAGCCTAAGATCAATAAACTGATCGTTTAAAGGATATTGTTACCTTAAGCAGGTATACAAGTCACCACTAACAAGCCTTGATGGTTTACTAAAATGTTTTCACTGACCTTTATGAGAGAGGCCTCAAGTCACATTACTAATTGAAAACAAAATTTGGCCTTGCCAAGAAGAAAAAGTAGGAGAAGATGAAAATATATCATCTTGTAGATGATTTAACACATTTTTGCATTGGCAAAATGGAAAACTAACTACTTTTGAGTGGCTGATAACAAATATTTTGAACTTCATGAAGATTCGATTAACCATCTAATTTTTGATGCTATAACATTCGCAGACCACCTACGCAGCTGAACTGCACCAGTTCAAGACAAACTTAATGATCTGCATTAATCTTAATGGGGATGTTTCAACCACAACTTATATTTTGTGAATGTATGTGCTTACATGGGGGCAGACACAAGTGCGTGAATGTATGCATGTATAAAATCAAATTTATAATCATTGAATAATACTTTTCTTCCTTCCTTAGAGAAGGCTATTTGATCTCATGAATAAGAACTATAATCTTCTACCCACTTGGTATTCATCATTATCCAGTCCAATGTAATCCAAATATTCTAAAACTTGCTTAAAGCGTCCCCTAGATGCATCACCAAGCATGAAATGAGAATTTCAAAAATGAGTGAATAAGCCAATAGAACCCTTTCTAAGGCACAGGAGAATACTCAATCTAGAAATGCATAAAGCTCTCAAAAGTTAAGCAAAGACCGAACTGAGCTTTAGAAGAGTACTCAGCTCAGATAATTAAGTTAACTAAATACACGGACCTAGCACCAAGGGGAACATTATTGTATATCATAAAGATTCAAAGAGCGGGAAGGCAAGGATAGGGAGAGAAACTGATGCCAGCAGATGTCACTCCACAACGAGAAGAAACTATGAAGAAAGTTTGATACCCATCCTCAACTTGCAGAAGCTTGTATTTGCCATACTTACCACACAAATTCATTCTAAAACAACCTTTACAATTCATATAACAGAATTCACTGCATTTTTAAACTCTGATCTTTGATCCTTTGTCCTAGCCCCACATTAGAAAATGGTAAAGTAAAATAAAAGGAATACAATCAAGTATCCATCGTATTCTAATCTTAAACAAGTTATGCAGTTCTTTTACATAATTCATTTCTCTTCTATTTTTCCCCATGTTGGGTAATATTGTTTTTCTAAGAAGACCTATCACAGATTATGTATCCCTAGAATTAATGTTGCATGACCAAACAATGTTTGTTGTGCTTCTGTTAAGCCTTAATTTACAAGTTCAATTAATTTGATCTATTTTGTTATGAATAACTGCATTACTTCATCTTTCCTAGTAAACTCATTCTATTGATGTACAAGAAACAGCAGCAATTGCATGCACTAATGGCATCAAAATAATAGGAACTAAAAGAAACATCTTTACTTTTGGCCAAAATGAAAAGACTTTGACAAGTCCAAACTTTTTACAAATTTAATGCCAACTAAAAACATAGCTTTTATAAAAAAGACATAGCTTTTATATTTATTATTACTATTATTACTATATTAGCTACAGTACATAAACAAAATTGAACTTATTTATATCGACATAAGACCTAAATTTGTTCACGTGCAAACATGTCAGACTTGATATACTTTCAAAATAATTAACAAAGAATAATATAAAAGAAAATAATACCTGAAGGAGGAGAACCCATTGCCTTAGAAGGAAGCAAGGGTGCATACATGTAAGTATCAGATTTCATGTAATTGCGAACCTTCTTCAACTCCCTCTTCTTGTTTCCTTTAATCGGTTCTTTCATTTTGACACCTGATTTTACAAAAGAAAAACAAATAAGAACTAGTTGAAGCAAAATTTAAAAAAATAAAAATAAAAGAAAACTAATTGAAGAAAGAAGAAATGGGTACCAGAGTAACCAGACAGGGGAGGAGAAATGAGGGGAGCAAACATGTAAGTGTCGGATTTGAGGTAGTCTAAAACATTTTTGAGGAATTTCGTCTTGTTTTGCTTGGTGGGTTTAGTCTTCTTTTGAACTCCTAACGACATTCTCTTCGATTTGTCCATATTTTTGTCGGATTTCGCAATGGCTGCAATGAAATTTAGTAACAGGGCAAGTGCAACTGTTTTTTAAGCATTGAATTTTTCTTGTTCTTGTTTAGTTAACTTCTAAGTTGAATTTCGTGACGGTTCGGAGTTGGATAGCTGTCGTGCTTATAGAACTGCAACGTGTCTTCAATTTATATTCTTGTGACAAGTGGCTAAAACGTGAAATTGCTCTTCTGCCCGAGCCGCGCAACCAAGCCTGATTTTGGTCCAATTTTTTTTTCTTTTTTGCTAAAAGCAAATAAGGGCCTGACCTTTAGGGAAAAGGTCATTTAAGGGCCTGAACTTTAGAAAAGGTCAAATCAGTGCTTAACCTTTACGATTTGGACTAATTAAGTCTAAACTGTTAAATGGGATGAAGCATGTCTCACACCAATATTAGGAAGCACGTCATTCTTTTAGATGATGACATGTGGCCTTTTAAATTTTCTCAGCCATTAGATTAATTAAGTTCATTTAGGTTTTTTTTTTTTTTTTTTTTTCCAAATTTCTTTTGCTCTTTTTCTGCGTAATATTCTTCTTCTTCCTCTTTCATATCTGAATTCCTCCAAGCTTCCTTTTTTCTAAATTCTTTGCTAATCTCGACTTTTCATCTATTTATTTCATCTCTCAATCCCTCTAACAACCCAACACATCTATTTCTTTTTCCTGTCATCTATTTCCTGTGAATCTATCTGGTGGAGCAGCGACTCAAAGATTAGGAGCTCGTGATGCTTCATAAGTCAGAGCCCAGAGCTACGCGATTCGATGACCGTGAACCAAGCGCTGAGAACATGGGCACCAAAAGGCGTGGCTGGAGAAGAAGATAGCCAAGTTGGGTGTGCTAAGTTGCTAACTGGTTTTCCCAATTGAAGAAGAAGAAGAACCATGAGGCTGATGTGCTTGCTAAAGGAGGTGTGGATCGGGAAGGTCCTCTTGGTTACTCGTTTAGATAGTCTGAATCGGGGCTTTTATTTTTGTTGTCTTGGTCTGCTATTTTGTTGCTTCAGTTTTACTGCTATTTGTTATGGGTTTTGGCTTTTAGCTACTGTTTATGAGGTTCAGTTTGCTGCTTGCTTTGTTTTGGTGTAGCATCTGGTACCTTTGTCTATTTAGACTTTGGCTTTTGCCTTTTTATTATCAATAATATTGATTGCCTTTAAAAGAAAAATTAGGATATTGCAAGGTTTAATTTTTTTACTGTGTTTTTGGATGAAACTTGGACCTCTTTTCACTTTTTTGATTTCATAGATTTAGGGTTTGCTTATCAATTGTGGTCATTGTAATTGTGGGATGAAGAATAATGCTGCCATTAATTGATTCCTTTCTTTTGGGTAAAATCTTAATCTTTCTTGCTCTAATATGGGGAGGTTTTGCAGCCAAACGGTGATGTTGCTTGGGTTGAAGAGGTTATTATAGTGACTAATTTGAAGACATGATTTGGAGAAACGAAAATTATTAGTTTTGTGTTTAAGCAACGTGTTCTTGGTAGTTCATATTTTTCTGGGTTTAATGTGTTTTTGCTTGTGTTTATTTAATGTGTTCTCGGCTGTTCATATTTTTTTGGATTTAAGATGGCTTTGTGATTTGTTTGCAGGGCATGTTATTTTCGATTTTCGATTTTCCATTTTCCCTCTTTTAACATTTTTTTAATAATTCTTTTACTTAATAATTTGCTAGGAATTAAAAAACATATAAAAATATACTTTAATGCGCCACATCAGCATACCGTTTATATTAACGGCGCGTGTTTCTCACTCATATTGGTTAAACTCGTTTTGGATTTAATTGGTCCAAATCGTAAAGGTTAAGCACTGATTTGACCTTTTTCGAAGTTCAGGCCCTTAAATGACCTTTTCCCTAAAGACCAGGCCCTTATTTGAACTTTTAGCTTTTTTTTTTAAATAACATCCTTTTAATCCGAAAAACTTTTGCCCATCCCAGATGTTGATTTTCCATGAGTTTTGATGTTATTTTACTTGAATAATTGAGGTTTGAAAGTTTGAAAGTTGAGAGAATTTGAGAAAATTGAAAAATTTGAAGTTTGGAGGAAAATAAAACAAAGGTAAAATAGTCCAAAGAGGGGGGCGGTATTTAGTAATACCTTTTTTTTGCCACAAAACGGAGAAATAGTTAGAATCTATATCTATATTATCTATATCTATACTATATATAAAAGTACGAGTTTTGTAAAACTTTTGAAACGCCTATTGTAACCTTATTTAATTTTTGAAACGCCTATTATATTCTTATTTGTCTAACATATTTCTAAGAACTGCCATTATACAATTTTTTTTAATTTTGTTAATTTACATTTAATTAAATCTACAAAATATATATATACTATATATTATTTTTAGTGACTATGGAAATTACTTAAAGGCCAAATTGGGGATTAACGTGGTGCCTTCTTTTGGCTTTTTTTGGTCTTTTCTCACTTTTCGGGTGACTAAAAAGGCCCTTGATGAATTTCCTCCATTACTTTTCCTGCTGCCCTTTTTTGTAATTTACTATTTTTATGATTAAGTGTGTTTTAATTACATATTAATTGTGTGTGGATATTAGGATTTACCGGTTCAACTCCTTTGCCGTAATTCCAAAGGATTGGTGCTATAAATGTATCTGCAATAATGATTGATTCATGAGTAAACTATTGACATTCCAGTTATGTTTTCCTTTTGTCTTCATTTTTATTTGGGTGGTTTTCTTCTTCCCTAACATTTCTCTAAATTGGTTTCACATGGACTCCGTTCTGTTTCCTTAAATTTCCAGGTGGACGTTGATAAGATTTTTCCATTTAATTTAGCGGTGCCTTAGGATAGGATAATCTAAAGTGGGGAGCTTTCACTTCTCACCGCAACATTTTGAGATAAATCTGGATTTATTTGTTGATTATATTAATTAATATTTAAATTTAACATTTCCTTATTCCTCTTTTATTTTACAAAAAAGGTTGTTGTTTTTATTTATCATTCGACTTCCTTTTTATTCAAGTTTCTATTAGTTGCTTATATTTAGTATAATTCCACATTTCCAATGCTAAGTACAATCATTTTCTGATGTATTGTGTAAATTACACATGCTCCTGCAAATGCTCTCAACTAATTCAATTTTCCTACGACAACTATACATGCTCCTTGACTACAAAAAATTAGGTCTTCCTTATGCAGAAGTCAAATTCTTCCACCTACCCGAGTTCATTAATTTAACAATTACAATCAATATAAAAAATGATCACAGCGTACTATGCTTTTTTTAGATAATCAACATACATTTCAAGCAACAATTAATATTAACTTTATATTGATGAATTATCTAGAGATGGAGGAGTAGAATATTAGTTTTATTTTAATGAATTACCTAGAGATGGAGTACTAGAATTTAGGTAATGTACTTTTAGAATGAAAGAGAGATCATGTGTTTTGCTTTATATATGCGAATTATTTGTTTCGATGTATGAGTTTCTCCTAACTGATTAACTTACATCAATGTAATATCTTCTTACTAACCGACTTAAACAACTACAAAAAGTATAGCCCTAATAAGAAGATGACTGCAGCGCAAGCGCATGCCGCCCTGCTTGTATATATTAAATCTAATATCTTTATAACTATTTTATTTTTACCATTTTACTATTTTACACTTATAGTTTTACTCAACTAAAAACTCTATTTTTATTTAATTAAATCTAATATCTTTATACCTATTTATTTTTACCATATTACTAATTTAGTTAAAAAGCTTAGAATTCTTAAAATATATTTCTTAAATGACATTATTTAAGTTTTACTGTTTTTTGTTAGAAATAAACTTTTACAATTATTCTACTAAAAACTCTATTTTTATTTAATTAAATTCAATATTTTTATAAAATCTTATTTTTACCATTTTAATTTTAAAAATTGGAGACTTTTTGCTAGTTTTGGAACCATTTCAATTTTATAATATAAACTAATAAAAGTATTATTATCAAGTTTAAAATTTAAAATAAGTTGCTTAATCATTAATTATTCATCATTTTTTAAACTAATTAAATTACAAATTTATTGAAAATTTAATTATTGTGATTGATCTTTTTTCTATTTTTGAAGTGTGTATTGGTAGTTAAATGTATAATTGGAGTATATGACAAGAATTTAAAGTTTTTTTTTTAAAAAAAGTAACATGCAATTATTTCCTTTCACTTATAAGGTTAGAGAAGTCAATCGGGTGAGTTGGTTTAGCATATTTAATCATAATAGGTAAAATTATAACAATGATATAATTTTTATTGAGTAAATGATAATTTAGAATGGTTAAAATTATAACAATGTGGATTTTATTGAATAAAACATAAATTTAGTTTATAATATTCTTGAGTTATTCAGGTTAACTTCTCAGGTCATTTGGGTTACAAGTTTGTCGGGTCTGAATAGGATGGGTTCAGGTCATTTACTTTTTCTGGTCAAATCGGGTTCGATCGGCTGGGCGGGTTATCGAGTTTGAATCAGGTTTTGACCACTTTACTTATAATTAATTTCAATTATTATTTGAATTTTTTTTTAATTTAAACATAATTGGTCATGTGCAACGCATGTGGAAGTAAGAACTAGTTAATTATAAAGTCAAGTCCTGAGTTTGTGTCACGAGTTGACTCGGACACAAACTCGAGTTTTTAAAAATTCAAAATAAAATAAAAACTACTCATTTAAAATTTAAAATAAAACTACCCATTAGGGGATAAATATAAGTATTTAAATTTTATTTATATCATTTTAAAAAAACTACCCATTTAAAATAAAAATACCACCATCAGGCATTTGGCCTGGTGGTAGAGTACTGGACTCTTAGTTCCAACCTACCTAGACCATGAGGTCTTGGGTTCAACTCTCACGAAATGTGAGTTTGTTTGTAATTTGTTTGTTTATTTGGTAGGTAGGTAGTTTATTTATGGTATAGTTTCTAGTTTGGGTTGAATTCTCATTTAGATGTTTGGGCATAGAGATTTATTTGAATTGTAATGAGATTTCACTGGGTTTGTTTGTTGGTTCATAGATTAGCGTTTCGGTAATGTAGCTAATCATGTAGCGGTGTACGGGTCTTCCTGTGCGTTTGTAATCCCAATCTCTTCAAGAAATGAAATTGATTCTTATCTCAAAAAAAATAAAAATACCAAAAACTACTCACGTAGTAAGTGCCCTGTGTCTTATGAATAGGAAATTAAAGGGAATACATTTTTTTTGTATCAAGTCAAATAATTTTTTCTAAACTATCTATATCTAAACTATATTAAAAAGTACGTTCACCTATAAAACTTTAAAATTGCCCATTATACCCTTATTTGTCAAATATATTTCTATTTTGCCATTCTACAATTAATATTATCAGATTTTACTTATATATATTGTTTATATCTTTATTATTTATTATTAATAGAATTTAATTTGTGAAATTTAGTCTTATTTTGGCTTTTCCTTTGCCTCTTGGTTCGGCTGCTAATTTGAATGACTTTCCAGCACATGGCTCCCTGGAAATTTCCCATAAGCAACAAAACAATTTCCTTGGAAGGATGCATATTATAACAGTAATAATCCTCTCTTCTTGCTGGTGATATATGCATAATTCTCTATACTTAATAGCAATCTGAAAATGCAAATTTTGCCTTTGGAATGAAACAAGCTCAAGATATGTTTGGTTTCAAAGCTGCCCATGTTTTATTGGAAGCTGCCATGTATATATATGAAACTTGAACAGGCTTAATCTAACATCAAGTATTACACTGGTAAGTGGTCAAATTACTCCTTGATTAATATTAGTAATTCTGGTAATGGTGTTGTAAGCTAAAGCATTGATGAAACTTGCGCAACATTATGCTTTGGACAGACAATTCATGCTTTCATTTTGGTCCCTTAGCACTCTCCTAATTAGTAACTTGAAATTGAAGCTTATTTCGGCTTCCTTAGGATAGAGTTTTATTTTGAAGTGAATTGTATTTCTGGTTTTGCATATTAATAAATACAATTTCAAAGCTGAATACATCAAACCGCTACTCTTACTATTCTTATCAAATTAAACTACTTACTAATATATATATATAAGGGCGGAACCAGAAAAATTTCTTTGAGGGGGCCGACTGGTTTATACATATATACATCATATTCCAATTATGAATTGAATCGTCACCAATTTAATAAGTAATAATATAAGAAGAAAATACAATACATAAAAACATGATTCTCGAATATATTGTAATCAATTAAAGAAAACTTGACTCAAAGGGAGCTAATATCAAGGGGCCAAATTCAAAAAATGTAGACAAATTCAAAAAGAAAAGGACCAAATTAGAAAACAAAAAAAAAATAATCGGGGGGGGGGGGGATGGCTCCTGCTACCCCCTCCTTGGTTCCGCCAATATATATATAAAGTTTTCCTCATCAAAACCCATTTTCTATACCTCATCCTCTACCTCTCTAACCCGTAAGTTATTTTTCTCTCTTTTCTTTTCTTTTTTTTTCTTTTCGTTTTGTAATTTTTGACTTGCCTAGCTCTTCTTCTATACTTATTTTTCTCTCTCTTTTTTTTTAGTTTCATTATTCAAGATCTCCACCAAGAAAAGGTATGATGGAAATCACTGTCCACCATAACAAACTATATCTCTTTTGGTTTTTCTTGGCTGTATTTGGCTTGAATGCCATGATGATTGATTGTTTGCTTGATTAATGCTGTAACAAAGCTTGCATGGAGTTAAAGACAGGTTACTGTAACTCTTTTGTGTGGAAATTGATCAATCCCTTCTGCCTTCATTAGAATATATAGGATTTGTCTCTTTTACGCATTGATTATCTTGCATGTTGGTGATCATCTTCATCTTCGTTTTTTCCCTTTTAATAACAGAGCAAATTAAGAGCTCAGGTACAATCACACGATTTTGAAAAGTGAATTTTATAATATAAGATTCTAATAATGGAGAAAATTATGTGTCTCAACTACCTTAATGTTTGGTCAAAAAATGGCTCAGAATGTTATACAAGCAGAGATTGCAATTGGCCAATATGCTGGAAGACGGGTTCTTCTTCCGAGAATTCCGCTTTCACCAGCTGAAAATGAAGGATATCCATTCCAATTTAAAAGGAAACAATTCCCTATCCGTCTTTGTTTCGGTATGACCATCAACAAAGCACAAGGACAAACGATACCGAATGTTAGAGTATGTTTGCCGCACAATGTTTTCTCTCATGGACAACTATATGTAGCACTCTCTCGGGGAATTTCCATGTCTTCAACAAAAGTTTTGGTGAAGTCAGGAAATACAAAGAAGCAAAAAGGAACATATACGAAAAATGTTGTCTACAAAGAAGTTCTACTTTCGTAAAGGTAATTTCTAACTTTAAAAGAACACAACTTCAGTACATTAATAAATAAATAATATTTGGAAACCGCAATTTATTAATAATTTATTTTAAATGTCATATTCAGGTCAACACGAGGATGGTCAAATATTTACGAATACAAATGTAACATTTTACATGAATTTGTTTCGATATATTTCTATAATATATTTCAGTGAATATTTTTTATTTTCTTATTATTTAAAGTTATTTAAGAGTTTTTGTACACACGCGTTGAGGCACGTACAACGCACGTGAAGGTAAAAACTAGTATATGTAAAGTACGAGTTTTGTAAAACTTTTGAATCGATCATTATACACTTATTTTTCGAAAATATTTCTTAAATGTCATTGTTTAAACTTTTATAGTTTTACTCAACTAAAAATTCTATTTTTATTTAATTAAATCTAATTCTTTATAACTATTTTATTTTTACCATTTTAATATTTTAATTAAAAAAACTTAGATATATTAGAATTTATAATTAAATCTAATCTCTTTATAACTATTTTATTTTTACCATTTTTACTATTTTAATTACATAACTTAGATATATATTATAATTTTTTAAATATATTTCTTAAATGATATGTTTAAACTTTCACAGTTTTATTCTACTACAAACTCTATTTTTATTTAATTAAATTCAATATTTTTATAAATATTTTATTTTTACCATTTTAATTTTAATAAAATATTGGTTTTTTAAAAATATTTATTTACCATTTTAATTTTAAAAAATTGGAGACTTTTTGGTAGGTTTGGACCCAACCCAATCATATTATAAACTAATAAAAGTATTATCATCGTTACTTTAAGGTTTAAAAGTTAAAATAAACTGTATAATAATTAATTATTCATATATTTAAGAACTAATTAAGTTAAAAAAAGTTGCATAATCATTAATTATATTCAATATGGTGTGGAAAAGCGTTTGTTGGAGACTTATTCTCTCATGGCAATGAGAGAGATTTCGAAAGGCAGAGGATCTTATTGGAGGGTGGAAGATTGCTCAATGATGTTTTGAATTTGTCTTCTTATTTTGTTCATTGTAACTTTGCTCATGTAAAACGTGATGCAAATTTCTTGGCACATCGGTATCTAAATTAGACTATAGTCTAAATGATGATCATGTATGGTATGAGAGTCTACCCTTTTATGTTTGTAATTCGGATACTATCTAATGAAGCGCTATACTTTATTCTAAAAAAAATTAAAAAATTATTTAAAATTAAATTATTGTGATTGACATGGTATAATACCATTAAAATATTTGTGATGTTGAAAATTTATTTATAAGAAGTGAAGAAGTAAAGGTAGGGAGGGTCAAATTAAATTACATAGAATAGTTTTGAGATTAAATTAAAATGGGGACTTTAAAAAAAAAAGAAAAGAAAAGATGGAGAAGAAAGGATCAAATTGGAAGGGTTTAGAAAGTACAAGGAGTGAAGCATCAATTTACCCTTGAAGTTTAATTAAAAGGCTTCATTTTCTGTTTCTTTTTCCTTCCACGTCTCTTACTCTCAATTTCTCTTGTTTTGGCCGAACCTCCCTACTTCTCTCTCTCTCAAAATTTCTTCATCAGATTAAGAAGAAACCCAACATGCAATCAAGGAAGAATATTCCCCATACCAAATGCTTTGCAATCTTGGGTTAAGTGTTGAAATTTGCTTGGAGTTCATGGGTTTTTCAATGATTAAAGGTAAGTGGAAGTTTTATAAATTGGAATTGGTGTTTTGAAAATATGAGTTAAACAATTTTAAATCTTGATTGTGCTTTGGAGGTGAAGATTAAATTCCAAGAGTTAGTTGGAGTTTCAGTTTCCTATTAATCTGGTTGAGCTCTCGGTTATTGGACTAGGACTGGGAAGAAAGCTTTACCTTCTGCTTTCTTGCGAGAGAGGGTTTCATTGGTATTGCCTGCTAGACAAGAGATGCTTCTTCCCCTATACTCTTCCATAGGAGTCAATTCATAAAGAATAGGTTCTTGGTGGGTAGCACAATGGAGGACATTGGAAGCAAGTAAATGTTGATAATGGTTTATGGGTAAGTGTTAGTTATTTTGATTTGGTTAAATGTGTTAGAAATTTGAGTTTTGATTTGATGTTGGTGATGTGAAATTGATTGTAGATGTGTTTAAGATTATTTAGAAGTTGAAAATAATTAAATGGGGTGAAATTTGGTTTGAAAAAGGTGAAAATTGGGGCTTCCGGAATCTGGAATTTCCAGATTCCGGTGATGCATCCGGCGGCCGGAATAAAGGGAGGAAGAAGAAGGAAAAACAATTGCCACTTGGGCCAGCGGCCCAGCTGCTGCCCAGCACCTTTTTATCATGATATGCATAGTTAATAAAAAGGTTAGTACATGAGATAAACTTATGCATACACACATATGCATATCATGATAAAACAAGGAGAATGAAAAAAGCAAGCTCCAAAACAACTAAAAGATAAGTAACCCCCAAATCAAACTAAAGGATACTCCTTGTTCTTGGAAAGACTAAGAAGGCCATGAAATGGACATCGTTGAGCAATGCAATTCAATGGATAAAAACTGCTGAGAGCTTCCATTCAATACACCTAAACACGACTTCCACTTTTCATGTGCATCAATACTCTTCCAATTTAACCCTTTTCTTGTCAGGATACCTTAAAATAAAGGTTGAACCAAGATCAACTCCTGAGCTTCTTTCCCCAAGCTTGGCATCAAGTTGTTTAGGTTTGATTCTTTTCCTTCTACCAAAGACTTTTGGTAGTGACTTCTTTACGGCTTCACAGTTCACTTTCACACAACTTAAGTCAAATCTATTCTTGTCTCTTTTTTTTTTTCCTTTTTTTGGGGTTGGGAGAATTCTCTAGCCATTACAAGAGCTAAGTATTTTTTACCTTTGTTTTGACCATGCTTGGCCAAGGCGTTTCTTACCCTTTGCTCTTTGCATTTTGTCCTGAAGATAAAAGCGGCACCTTTAGCATCATCATTAAGGTTCTCCAATCGAGTATTCTCTGAAACATCTTGACCAACTTCTTTACTTTAAGCATGAATTTGGTGAGTTAGTCCCTTCCTCTGAGAGATTGTCACAACTTGACATTTGGATTTCTTGAGCAAAAGAATTTTAACCCACTGATTCCTGCACCATTAAATCTTCGCTTTCCATCAAAGTAGACTGATCTTGAAGATTGATTTCCTTCTTTCCTTGATTACAACCTATTTGCTTTGAAACATGATCAAAAGCTTTTGATAAGCGAGGTTGAGTTTCTTTTTGCACATACAACTTGTAAATAAGGTTTCCATACCCATTTGTTTCACAAGCTGATAAATTGCACTTAGACTTAAGTGCCCTGGTTTCCCACATTTGCGACAGACCAAGACTCTTTTCTCCTTCTTAAATTTGATCCAAACTAATTTCTCGTCATCATGGGGTAAGAAGGTGGCGAATCTGTCAGATAAGAGGACCTTTTCTGAGTTGATGAGATTGATGGTGCTAGGTTGTTGGCTTTCATCCTTAACCGTACTTGATCCTTGTATACCATCCATGTAGATAAACTTTTTTTTGAGGCTGGGTTTCTTTAGTTCTTGATTTTCTCTTTGCAATTAGACTAACCTTTCTTCAAGTTCTTTGTTTCTTGGTGTTGACGCTTGGAAGTTGGATTCCATCTCCATTAATCTCACATTCTCCTACTTTAAGTTCTTGTTCTCAACACACAGAGGCAATTTTTGCCTGAAAGTTGTTTGTCTTCTTTAAACTCAAAAATCTTGTCCTCAAGCTTCTTGATTTTTGAGTCAAGAATTCCACAAGAATTCTTCTTGACATTGTTCTTGACAA
Source organism: Corchorus olitorius (assembly GCA_001974825.2). Lineage (NCBI taxonomy): Eukaryota > Viridiplantae > Streptophyta > Magnoliopsida > Malvales > Malvaceae > Corchorus > Corchorus olitorius. The sequence continues at coordinate 59,694 of AWUE01012915.1, forward strand.
GACCTGGGAAATACCGTGTCACCACCTTTTGCAGAATAGTGAGGAAGGAAGGTTTAGGGCTTTCTCGGTAAACTGATATACCCAGATTCTCTTGATACTCATTTGTCATCTCTTCCAAGCAGTTTTCTTGAAACATATCTAACTTTTTCATAAATGAAAACAGAGAGTTACCTTCAACTTTCTCGCTTTCCTCATCATCTTCCTCTTCCTCCTTTTCTTTGTCTTCATAACTGTTTGAAGAAGATTTGTCAATCCAATCATCCCCACAAGTTGGAATCAAATCAACCCTAGCCTTTTTGAGCTTTTTCTCTTGCTGTAAACGTTCTTCCTTTTCAAGCAAATTGTTCTTGGAAGATTATCCTTTGCAGGACAAAAAGTCTTTCTTCATCCCGAACATGACTCAAACTACATCTGAAACCTTTTTTTTTGTGTTTTTGTTTTGTTTTGGAAAAAGGAAATAAACCAACAAAGCCAAACAACAATATATATAGAAGAAAATAAACTTTTTGGCTAAAAAAGAGTGAAAAAAGGCATACGGTGATGACCACAAAAGAGGAGTACTTTTTGGATAAAAAATAAAAGAGAAAAGAAAGCAAAAAGGATGATGTGGGAGTGAAAACGAAAACAAAAACAAGGGGTATATTTTTATGGTTTTTTGGCATATTCAAAGGTTTTAAACAAGAGAAGGAAGAGAGGAAGTGGTTGTAAGTGTGAGTATGATCAAGGGATTAATACAGAAGAAAGATGGGAGTAAAATAGATGAAAAAATTTCAAATCTAGAAATATTGAAGCAGAGTTGAGAGAAACTAATGCTAGAAGTAGGATTAGGAAATAATGGGCTTTGAAAAGAGGGTGTTTTTGTGGCCATCCGGCACCGTCGGGTGGTGGCCGTCGGCGGCTATGGTGGTTAGCACGGAGGAGACATCAGCGTTTCTTTTGGAAGAGATGAGAGCTAATTTCTCCTTTTATTGTCCAACGTGGTACTTGTGAAATTGAACAATAGTCAATAACTATAAAATTGGTTTCTAATATCACTGGTAACTCTTGAAAATGTGGACAAAAGAGATATCCGTAATTTGTTTCAGAAAATTGGCTTGTAAAGGCAATACATTTGAGTTTCAATAGAAACAGAAAGGTTAAATTTTAATCTTAAAAAATGTTCGATTCTTTTTTTTTTGGTACAGAGCTCGATTCAAGTCTTAACATTATATCTTGGTCCTTTCTCTCAAAAACATTAGTCCCTACGTCCCATAATATAAGTCCCTTTTAACTATATCATCAAGATTAAAAAACTTAGTTATGGCTTAAAATTTTATGAGCTTTTATCTTGTTCTTCTATTTTTATCCCTATTCTCTTTCCCTCACCCTTTCTCTCTCCTCCTACTCGCTTTCTTATTCGCCAAGGTTTCCGTTTAACGTTTTATCGTCTTTTTGAAGGCTTTTCCCGTTTTTTCGAGTAGAGGTCTAGGTTTCAGGTGAGTTACAGAGAACCGGAACCAAGAATAGGGGTCCTAATGAACTCGAACCAAAAGATCATCGAGGCTCATGCCATCCGAAAGAAGATATGAGTAGGTACAGCTAACGGCTAAACACAAGGCGTATGATCATCAAACGCGTATGATCTAAATACCCTACCACTTCAAGGTTAGTTTTGGAAATAACTTATAAATATGCATTGGGTTTAATAATGGCACTTATAATTTAGAAGGGGACTTATATTTAGGGACAGAAGGAGTATATTTTGGTCAAATCAAGATCCAACATTTCAATTTTTAATTAAAATTAAGGCATGACGGCTTTAATGACGGTCTAATGTTTTCATTTTCTAGTGCCATGTGTCACATTTTCACGATTAAAAATCACATCAAATCTTTATTTAAGTTAAATTAAGTCTTAATCCTACTAAATTAAAAGTTTAAACTCTAAACCAAACATATACTCCATGTGTTCCTATTTATAAGTCGCAACCATTTGTTCCTTTTTATTTGTCATCTTACACTACCAAAAAAGCATTAATTACCTATTTTTCAAATCTACACTTTGAAGAACTTAGATGTAAACGACCAAAAGCTTAGAGAGCTTCTGGTCACTTTACATGCAGGCAGGTTCGATTTGGGTGTCATGGATACAAGAATATGTTCTCAAAGGTCAACAGATTATGCACATCTCAATCTTGCATAGGTATAGTTGGAGTTTTAAGAAACTCTTAAAGCTTAGAGAGCTTGCCATGCATTTTATTCAATCAGATGGAACATGGAGAATTAATGGTAACACTCATAAAGCTGCTATGACCTATGAAGAACTTAGATGTAAACGACCAAAAGTTGTATGGCAGCGATTGATATGGTTTCAATACCATATCCCAAAACACTCTATGCTTTCTTGGATGGCTATTCAAGACAGATTGCCTACAAAGGCTAGGTTGGCTTCATGGGGACTTTAAATAGATATTTTGAATTGTCTTTTCTGCAATCAACAGGTTGAAACATGTGACCATATATTTTTCTCGTGTGTATTCACTAGAGAAGTACGGAGTAAGGTTCTGTCCAAATGTGGTTTTTCAAGGCAAGCTGAAGATTGGAGGTTTGAAGTGTCTTGGGCTGTACAAGGACTAAAAGGCAATGCTCTCCTTTGATCTTGAAAATTGCTTGGAATGCTTATTGTTATGGTATTTGGTGTGAATGTAACTCCGGGTATTTTGGAGGAACCCCACTATCTGTAAATCAATTGTTCAAAGTTATTGGAGATATTGTTCATTGCAAATTACATGGTATAAATAAAGTCAGGAAAGATTATGTCAATGTCAAGCTAAGCACGAGCTGGGAGCTTCACATTTCTAACCTTCTTTGATTGTTCCTTTGTACTCTTTCCATTTGTTTTCCTTTCTATTTGATGTTTGCTGTAGCTTTCAGCTGAATTCTCTTGTTTGAAGTTTGTAATTGAGCTTGATGCTATTCGATAAATAAAAAAATTTACTTATCCAAAAAAAATCTACACTTCTTTAATTAAAGAAAGAGAATGAGTATGTGGGTATAGGTGAATATTTAATTAAGGGTGTTATGGGAAACTAGACTAAAATATGCATTAAATAATGTTTTTCCCTTCCTCTCCTCTTATTTTATGACTATATGTTATTATAAAATTACTCTTATCAAAATTTGTTTCTTGTTTAAGTATTTCTCACTTAATATTGTATTTCACTATCATTGACTCAATATTCAAGGATTACAGAAAGAATACTCCCGGAGCGTTAGCGAGAGTTTATATTTTAGTACTATTAAAGTTATAGAATTTGGAACTCAAAGAGTTATGTCACATCAGCATTTGCATTTTCCTTAAAATACTTAAAAATAAATTTAATTTCAATTTCTTAATTAAATATATGCTTTTGGTGTACTGTGAATATGTTTCTTGGATTGGTGGTATTTTCAATAGCATTTATTGAATATAACAAGGGTTTAATTCAGAAGCATAATGAATGTGCAACTTAGCTATTTTTTAATTTAATTTTGTGTTATTTGGAAAAATAAAATGGGTTCTAAGTTATTCAATGTAGTGGAAAATTAATTCAAATTGATTACTATATTGCCTTTTCCAAGAAAATTTTGATTACTTAAGTGCTTAAGAAAGGTATGAAAAGATTTTTGTTAGAGTGTTTGTTTACATTTTTTAATGAAGTGGCTATTAGCATGTCCATTTGAGTTTCAATTCATTTGCAAGCAAAATATCAATACTCGTGACGAAGTGCAAGCAGTGTCACCTTGTTATATTTATAACTATCTCCTATTCCGAATTGTCTAAAATTTCCAGCCCACCTTCACCTGCGCATAACGCGGGACCTATTCTAGTACTATATATAACAATGGAATCGATTTCTTCTCAGAATCGGGTATGCAAAAATCCTCTGTGAAATCCTATTTCTCATCTCGCTCAATGGGATGGTTTAAAAGCCAAAGATGGAATATACAATAAAACAATGGAATCAATTTCTTTCAGTTGAAGCATACTCGGAATCTAGTTTACAAAAATACTCTGGAAAATCCTATCTTTGATATCTCTCAATGGAAAGCTTTGAAAGCCGAAGATGAAATATACGATAAAACAAGACTAAAAGTTCAAATACGGGCCTGACCTTTAGGGAAAAGGTCATTTAAGGGCCTAAACTTCAGAAAAGGTCAAATAGGTACCCAACCTTTTCGATTTGGGTCAAATAAGGACACTTCCATGAAATTTGTGGACATTTTCAACAAATCAGGATAATGGGATGTTTATATATATAAACTAGAGAGAAGTACATTTCCATGAAATTTGTGGATATATATAAACTAGAGAGAAGCACATCCCATTATCCACAAATTTCATGGAAATGTCCTTATTTGACCCCCAATCGAAAAGGTTGGGCACCTATTTGACCTTTTCTGAAGTTTAGACCCTTAAATGACCTTTTCCCTAAAGATCAGACCCCTATTTGAACTTTTAGCCATAAAACAATGGAATCGGTTTCTTTCAAGGAGCATAGTACATGGTAATGATATACACTTAAAAGCTCACAATCCTTCCTAGTTTCTCCCCCCACACATACATGACTTAATTTTATTTTTCAACAACTAGCTTATGCCAAGGATCCTATATACACTTCAAGCGATATCATTTGTACCAAAAGCTATATAAACATGTCCTATAATTTTGTGTCATCCATTGACAATCTTTAGCATTGCATTTGTAGCAGAGGAATCTGTTATTCATCGAAAAGATTTTGAGATGCTTTTGCCCTTTCGTCCACCACATATGACATATGATTTTAGTTCTTCTAAAGAAATCTGGGAGAAATGCCCGTTGGATCTCACCGAGGATAAGGATTTCATGGACTGCAAAATCATCTCTAATGGATTTACAATGGGTCATCAAAGCATTAATAACATGAACTGATTGATTGAGCCAAAAACAACCCTATTTTTATGGCTATTTTACTATGTTTTTGGATTATGCCTAAATATATGCTATTTTGATAACATTCGTGTTTTGAGTCCTTAAGAGATGTGAAATTAAGAAATTGTTAATTTTCACTACTTTTGGAGCTATTTTGATGACTTTTTACACAGATTTGAGCAAAGCAATTTTGAGCATAGATTTGGAGATTCGATGTTCGTGTTTGAAGACTCATTGAAGATAATTTGGAGACTTGAAAACATTGAAGAATTATTTCAAGAGCAAGAATTATTTAGCCTTAATTGAAGACAAATCATGAATAAGCCTTTAAGCTTTGGTATTTTTGGATATTTTATATGGGAAGATACCCAGCCCATATAAATCATTAATTGGAATTAAAATTCCAATTAATGACTCCTATATCCAAGGAAATATCCAAATCTCGTAGATTCTCGATTCTAGTCCTAACAGGATTAGGATTCAGCGTAGTTTTGGTAGAAAAATCATAACTTTCTGGTCAGACCTCCATTTGAAGCCCATGAGTACTCGTTGGAAAGCTGACTCCAAGATCTACAACTTTATTTGAAGTCCAAGACCCAGTTCTGCCATCTTCAAGCCCGAAAATGCCGTTGAAGTCTCTGCACGAAATCAGGATTTTTTTCAGGATCCTATTTTAACTTGGATTCTACTCTAGGAAAACTTTTAATCCAACTTGGAGTCTAAGTTAGACCAAAAACCGACTTAGACCTCTTTCCAAGTTAGGATTGGAATTCCTAGGGTTATTTCCACTATAAATAGCCACCTTAGGTCTAGGTTTTTAGTATATGTAGATCTAGAAATTGTATTTGGTAGAATTATTGAAGATTTGGAGGACAAAAAGCCCTTGTGCCGCCGCCCCCCTCTTCTTCCATCCATAAGATAAGTTTTTCTTCTTATTCATTGGATGCTCACTCAATTCATGAGTGAGTAATCCTTTTCTTTTCTCCAATGTAGAATTTAATTGATCTCTTGACTTATATATTGGTGAGATTTTGTGCTTATATATGATAATTGTTAGAGTATTCCTTTGATCTCTGTTTTAATTCTATGTTGCTTGTTTTGATGGATTGAGCCGGCACTTTTTTGATAAATTAAGTTAGCATTAGCTAGATCAAGTCGAGGATTAATAGTCCAGGCTTGGTTGTTTGTAGCAATTGGTTGAGAATTAACCACTCCTTCCAAGAGAGATAAGGGACTTTGAGTGAGAAATTGCTCTTAGTGTTTGTATAAATTACTAGTTCTTAATGCTTTGTTTCTTGGTGAATCTTTAAGTCTTAACCGGTAATTGATTTGTTAAGAAGTAAAAGGGGTAGTTTAAGGCTTAACTGGTAATCTTATCTAATTAAGGTAATTTAGGATTTAATTCCAACAAGCTATTCTATGATTTCATAATTATTAGATATCAATGATCCATGTTATAATTGTCAAGAGGGATATTAATTCTATTTTGGAGGTTTTTATTAATTGTTTTCTTGATCATTTATTGCTTCCTAATCAATTGCTTTCTTTAATTTTCTTAATTGCTTTCTTAGTTAATTTTAATTGTTAGTTAGATTAGATTTAATTTCACTATAAAAATTCTCTTTAATTTCTTTGCTTGTTTTAAGAAAAAGATAAATAACCTATCTCTCTATGGGTTCGACCCCTACTTGCCCTATCTGCTTTAGTTAGGATTTTGTTGGGATTTTATTTTTATGATTTGCTGACGACCGATCACTGATACTTCTTAAAAATCAAGCGTTTTTTTTTTGCCAAATGATTGAGTAAGTTTGATAAGAGAACCAGGAGCAACATCAAATTTGGGGGTGATTCATTTTCCCTCCTTTTCTCCTCTTTTGCTTTTTCTTTTTGGAACTGTTGTAGGTTATAGTAGTATTATGGTTCTTCTATTCATCCTTTTAAATAGGTAATATAGGTGAAATATCATGGCTTATGAGGTTAAATTATTTGGATGACAAGTACTCACTCGATCCTACTACATATGTCTTCTCTTATAAGCTTTTCATGACATAAAAAATTTGTCAAGATTACGATACCAAGGTGATATAAATACTATCTTTCCAAAATTGACATTATTAGTAAATGCTATCTTTAGAAGGGAGATAGAAGATGACAAATGTAAAGGGTTAAGATGCTAAACTAAGCAAAACAAAAGTATAATTTTTTTTTTAAAAAAACTACCTACCTGTTTAACGCCTTTTTTTTTCTTTCAAAAATGACATGAGAGATATCCTCTTAAATCGTCTTCAATTAAAAGAGATTTTTAATTTATTTCAATAACAATTATTGAATTAATAATTACTTCACATTTGAAGGAATTTCAAGTTAAGATGAAGTTAAGATAAGATAGTTTAGTTTGGTAAATAATTCTACTTTGCATAACTACTTCTCTTTGTAATAATAATAATAATCTAATGAAAGCTAAGTTTCATAATGATTTTTTATTATTCATTCATTTGCGCATCCTCATTGGTTCTTCCATAATTGTTTTGATTTTTTTATTTGTTGTTCCTCATTGGGCCACTTATTGGTTTGGGCCTCTTCTCTTTTTTTTCCCCCTTAGACTTTGCCTTAGCTTAGCCTCTGTTTTGTTAGGCCCAAGTTAGATTTTCTATAAAAATCTTACTATATATCTAATCTAATCTTACTATCATTGGGTTTTTGTTTTTTTTGTTTTTTTTTTCCTTCTCTTTGTTTCTTTGGAGTTTTCTCTCATTTGGGCTTCTGCTCTCTCTCGTATATTTTGTTTGCCCCTTTGTTTTATATACAAGATTTTGGCCCGCGCCAAATGGCGTGGGTTGGTTTTTTTTTTTTTTTTTTTTATATTCATTTTAGAAGTTGTGTGTAATTAGTTATGTTGTTTTTTTATATTCATTTTAGGAGTTGTGTGTTTAGTCATGTTTTTTTTTTGTATATTCATTTTAGAAGTTGTGTGTAATTAGTTATTTTAGATTAATGTTTTGGAAAAAACTGACAATTATGCAAGTCAACGAATTGGTAATTAAAGGGGTTGAGATTAGTTATCTTAGTCATTTTTATCTGGAAAAGTAAAGTAACATGCATTACATAGGGTTAAAATTATGGCATACGGTGATTTTATAGTAGAGATTTATGCATGGTTAAGTAGATTAATATTAACAAAATATGTTTAAATATATTAATCGATTAGACCATTAGGATATGCTGTTTTATGGCTCTAATCATCATAAAGTTGTCTAGATATTGTTAGGGGCCAATTTGTGATGGGTCCAAGAAGTCCTATAAAGCCCATATTTTTACACAAAGGCTCAACCTTTTCTTAGCCCAAAATTACAAACACTTAGCCCAAATCAAACACAAAATACTCAAAGTCATTATTTCTTAATTAATGGGTCACACTCTTAATACCCATTATTTCCCACAAGGCCTATTTATCTCTAAAAGGGGCATTACTTCATCAAAAGCCCATTACCCATTGAAAGCCCATTATTCACAAATGATTAAATAGCCCATAAACAATGCCTATTTAAATCCCATTTTAGCTCCAAAAAGGGAATCCACTATTCATCATCTTCTTCCCCAAAACCAAAAGAGACATTCTCTTCAAGTCTCATCAAACACTTCTTTTACCACACAAATACTATTTATGGCTTCCTAAATTTCCATCTAAGCCTGCAAAAGTATTTTTTATTCTCCTTTAAACAAACTATTGTGGTGGTAACTCCAACAATGGTGGTCACCATTTGATTGTAAGAACCCATATATCAAGAGGTAGCTTAAATCATGGTGGCCGACTTAGAATGGTAAATCCCCATGGTTTCCTTCTCCCTTAAACGAGCAATTGCGGTGGTAACTCCAACAATGGCGGTCACCATTTGATTGTAAGAACCCATATATCAAGAGGTAGCTTAAATCATGGTGGCCGGCCTAGAATGGTAAATCCCCATGGTTTCCTTCCCCTTTAAACGAGTCATTGCGGTGGTAACTCCAACAATGGCGGTCACCATCTGATTGTAAGAACCCGTATATATCAAGAGATAACTTAAATCATGGTGGCTGGCCTAGAATGGTAAATCCCCCATGGTTTCCTTCCCCTTTAAACGAGTCATTGCGGTGGTAACTCCAACAATGGCGGTCACCATTTGATTGTAAGAACCCGTATATATCAAGAGGTAGCTTAAATCAGGGTGGCCGGCCTAGAATGGTAAATCCCCCCTGGTTCATCACAAAGCCCACTATACTATGTGGCAAGACATTGGTGATCAAGCATTACGTCTCTCACCTTATTTACAAAGCCCACTATACTATGTGGCAAGACATTGGTGATCGAGCAATATGTCTCTCACCTTATTTACAAAGCCACTATACTATGTGGCAAGACATTGGTGATCGAGCATTATGTCTCTCACCTTATTTACAAAGCCCACTATACTATGTGGCAAGATATTGGTTATCGAGCATTATGTCTCTCACCTTATTTACAAAGCCCACTATGTGGCAAGGCATTGGTGATTGAGAAACCCACTATAACTCACACCTAGTCTTCCTTGTATGATGTATTATTCACCATCATCGAGGCATGGCAAGGCATCATGCCGCCGGTGATTGAGACAACCTATAGTTCTCACCGTGTCTCTATTATTATGATACATTGTTCATTATCATTGATTTGCTCGGTCAGCCATGTTCAAGAGCTCCATTTGGCCATCCATGATAACTTTATGATTTCAGGGGTCTGCTGGGAGAGTACTGTTCATGACATGTGCTGGGATACTAAGCCCACTATTTGAAACTATCGGGACCCACAACAAGCTGACGTGGCAAACCCCAAGACATGCTGATGGTGGGGCTCGCTAATAAGCAGGTTTATGTTTTTGGCCTTTGCTGGGAGATTACTGTTCATCGGCCTCTGCTGGAGCGCTGGGCCCACTATCGGGTTCTGCTGGGGGCCCACAACAGTGTGACGTGGCAGCACATGACTAAACCATGCATGGGAGTCACCCATAGGGAAGTGTTTCTCCATTTAATCTATTTTCCTTCTATTATCTATTTTCATTATTTATCATCTATTTATTAAAGTCATCTATATCAATGGCTAACAAGTGTGTTTTGTGGCACCATGTAGGTGCTTACATGTGACCCCAAGCCCATGTCCATGGGGGATTTAGTTGGGAGCATGGTTTGGTTGGTTATGAGGTAATTGTTGTGTTCTAATTATTTTTAGTCAAATCCTTAACTTAAATGCTTGGGTAAGTTAATGGTGATTGACATAAAGATGATTAGAAGGGGAATAGTGACCTTGTGAAGCCTATACATGTTACCTCCACATGGGTTGAAGGGAATCTTGTCATAAGCATTAAATGCTTGTCCTTGAGCATTAAATTTTGATGGGAGAGGAAACTTGTGAAAAGGAAATGTACATTGGATATGCAACAGCAAAGGGCAGACCACTGGATATTCGCCTGACAGCAAGTACACTCTAGCTGTGAGTCATTTTCAGCTTTTCAAGAGTTTTCCAAGACAGCCATGTGCTCACCAAGTCTAAGGAATTTTCTTGGGTGAAGAAGGATGTCAGCACCTGGTCACACCTGACATAAAGTGTGTCAGCAGGCTGACACATGGAAATGACATTCTCCTTGTACTCCAAGTTTCTGCAGTGCACTCAGCGGACTGCTGGATATTTGGTGGACAACAAGTAAACCAATACCAGCTTTTCTAGAACCTTCTACAGTCAAATGCTTAGCAGATCCAAGGGTATTAACCGAGTAGAAGGAGCTGTCCCAACAGGCTGTACCTGATATGCAGTCTGACAGCAGTACTGACTCCGATGATGACACCTAGATGACATTTTCCTTGGCCTCCACTCCAAGTTTCTGTAGTTCTCCCAGCAGACCGGTCCGTACTGAAATACAAGCTATTGCAACAATGAGTAAAGACCAATTTCCTTTGCCTATAAATAGTGCTCACTTTCTATTATTCCAAAAAAACCAGAATCCATCCATTAAGGAGGGGGAAAGTATGCTTCATTCTCCACTACACTTTCTCTCTCCACTATCTCTACACTAAAGCTCTCTCTCTCCACTTTCAAACTCTTAAATCCTCCATTTCCATTCCTTCCCTCATAAATCCTTACACTACACCCTAAAACCACGTTATCCCTTACAATCTTACTCCATAACCGTATCTTCAAAGACCTCAATTGTTCTCTTTCTCAAGCTCTCAAGATCTCCATTCAAGCCATCAAGAAGCTCCATTTTCGTGCTCTTTGAAGAAGAGGAAGTTCAAGGGGAGATTCCATAGAAACCATGGAGGGGGTGTCAATCGTGTTAGCCAAGTCCTATTCCCAAGTACAACAAGCTACCTCTCCTCTCCCAAACCTCTCTTACTATTTCTTTTTTCATTATTATCTCTACTACTAACCCTATATTTTCTCTTTTTCCACAAAGTGTTACTTTCTTATTGGATTATCTTTTGTTCTTTATTGTTAGTGTTGTACAATTGTCTATTTGCTGTGGGACTGCCTTGCTGACGTGTCACTCTGCCGAGGAGGAGTTTCCGTTGCTGGAAAGTGCTGCTGGGCACTTTCACCAAAGTCTTATCCTTTATCAACAAAGGAGGTCAGCAGCATGGCTAACCTGGTGCAATCTTGCTGATGTGTCACTCTGTCGAGGAAGAGGTTCCGCTGCCCAGAAGTGCTGCTGGACACTTCAACCTAAGTCCTGTTCTTTATCAACAAAGGAGGTCAGTAGCGTGGCTACTATGGTACAACGCTGTTGATGTGTCATTCTACCAAGAGGGAGGCACTTCTGTCGAGACACGCTGCTGGGAAGTGATGCTGGGCACTTCAATCGAAGTCCTTTTCTTCATCAACAAATGAGATCAGTAGTGTGGTTCTCGAGGTGCAACACTGTTGAGGTGTCATCCTGCCAAGGAGGAAGCATTTCTGCCTAGAGGTGCTGCTGGGGTCCTAAATGACAAGACCATGCTGGAACACGAGACTAATTAAAACTTCAAAGGCGGGATGACTTGGAGACCTGAGTCTTCCTTTATACTTGACTCAGAACCCAGAATAGGGGGTAAAGACCAATTGCTTATCCATTGATACTTGTTAGAGGTTAATCTAGTTGGCGACTCCATCCACGTGTATAAGGTGATTTGGTGCCTGTAGACACCCATTTTTGGCCTTATATCCTTTAATTTAGGTTAATTTTATAGTAAGAGCATTTAGTAATTTTCTAAAACATTTTAGTAGGTTAGTCCTTTGAGTTTTGCATTAGCATATCGCATAATATACCATTAATTTGGGCTAAATGATCAATTCAGAATATAACGTTTGCCCGAAAATTCAATTCAGGATATAACGTATCATGAGGTGACAATTCAGGATATAACGTTACGAAAAGGTTACAATTAAGGATAATTTCATACAGTTCCCAGCGTTTGACCAACATGCGCCGTTAAGTGCTGACGTGGCTGACACGTGGCATTTTCGGTGATAAAAAATAATTAAAAAAATAAAAAAAATCAGAAACAGAAACAGAAAAAAAAAGATACTCAGAAATAATTTAAAAATAATTATCCTTAATTGCAACATTTTCGTAACGTTATATCCTGAATTGTCACTTCATCAAACGTTATATCCTGAATTGGATTTTCAGGCAAACGTTATATCTTGAATTGATCATTTAGCCTTAACCTTTTTAAGGGAAACAATGTATTAAGGATAAGCAAGAGACAGGATGTTTCAAAATTAATAGGGTAGAAAGGAAGTGAAACAAAAAGGACAGGCAAATGCGAAATGCCCATTTCAAAATGGGAGCAAAGTCTACTAAAACAAAACTACCTCATTAGATTTAATTGAGTAATATACGAATATATTCTACATTTAACTCAACTTGATATCTGTTTTTCAGAATACAAAAGATTGGGGAAAAATTGGGGGCCTCGTTAATGGCATGATGATCTATATATGAGAACAACAATGGGGATACAACACAATAATTACATCCTTGATATCATGCCTTGTCTTATGGATTATACTGGGATTTCATCTTGAAATCTGAAATGCTGCAATGTGGACAAACATACTTCAGACCATTTGTTTTTGCATAATCCTGCCATTCATAGAAGAAGCATACATGAAGTTATTGCAGTCCCATAAATAATTTTACGATATTGCAACGACAACACCTATATTATTGAGTCCTAAAGACAGATATCAAGTTATTTTGTAATAATCCAAAAAGATACAAAAATTATAGTTATGTTATCCATGTTGGTTCTGTTAATAATCTCTTTAGCATATGCACATTTATCTCTTGACCGATAAAAGCAAGGAGGTATACCTTAAAGGCTCCGAGCTCCTGTCGCCTATCACCGCCAAAGTGAGCCCACTCGCCATAAATTCCACTATTTACCCAGTCACTAGCTGCGTTATTGTTGCCACACAAAGACTTCAATTCTTTGAGTTCTTGCTGATAAACAACCTGCACCAGATTGTAATCTAACTTAGCGAGCTCAATCAAGACTGGGTTCTTTATATGGTCAACTGTCCATTTCAAGTTTCACATTGCCAAAAACACAGTTTGGAATTTGGATCATCAGTATTGGGTGGCAATTGATGGACTATCATCAGTATTCAACTTAAAGCATTTGAGTTTTCTAGCATATTGTTGTGTTAGTTCACCTATTACAGGATGGATCATTCGGCATGGTCCGCACCAAGTAGCCCAGAACTCAACTTGTACAGGCTCATCAGCCTTGAGTACAAAGTGATTGCCATGTTTTATCACTCACACTTGGAACTGCCAATGTTACAATCAAGGAACAAATGAGTTAAACTGTTCAATATAGAAAGTATACTTGCAAACTTGGAACCAAGCTGGCCCCTGCTACATGCTTAGGTCATTTTAGTTATTTATACTATCTAGTATATAGTTCAGAGCTGCTAGTCTAAATGGCTTGGATAGGAAAAAACACCCAAATTTTCTTTTCTTAACAATATATAAATCTCATTTCTCAAAGCTTAAATGAAAACATGGTAACAAACTATAAAATAAATAAATTCATGAGATTCCCTAACAGTCGTATTAGTTTTCCTAAATGTTCATCTTCTAATTGCAACTCTCTATAAAATGGGCAAGCTGCAGTTATTGCAATGAGTTTTCAAGCATGAATGCTTATTGCTTATATATATAACCCGATCCTGATTACAAGTTTCATTTAAAGATATTTTTATGAACTTTCAGCAATAACACACTTTTAGTTTTCAGTTTGGATAGGATTAAATGCCTATAAACATAGATAAAAGTTTATATATTGAGAAACATACTATGATCTTCTGACTTTTTGACAATTGAAATAGCCATCTTCAATTGAACTTTCAACTTGTTAGTCAGAACCAATATAGATTCTTTACCTATTATGAAGACAACCAGAAACCAACATAGATTATCTAACTAAGAAGACAACTAACAATTTTGCCAACATAACCTTCAGATGCCTCATTCTTAACACATTACTTTCATTAAACCAGAACCAATATTTGTTTCCACCGATAAAAATTCGAACCTCGATTAAAATAAAAAATACTAAATTCAAGTCTCATCCTAACAGCAAGAAAGCTAAAATAAATAGCACACAACTTATTCTTTTCAAACATGAATTAAGTTTCACTGCCATGTCCTGTATCGAAAACCCAGAAAAACCACCCAACATCAAGAACGCATAAAACCCCAGCAACAATACCAAACAAACAACAATACTCACATAAAATACCCAGAAATGAAAATTTCTTTTCATTTAAACAAAACTCTAAATCGAACCAAAAACCTAATATAACCAGAAATATGGGAATAATCTAAATAGAACGAAGAAATAGTAAGAAACTAACCTCACTTCCTCGAAAATTGGTGTCGTTCGTCGCCAAACCTGAATCTCTCTCTGCTTCACGAATCGTAGTTGAAAATGCCAAATTTCATCGTCGATTTCACTCAAAATTACCTCTGTTACACTAAACACCTAATTTAAACCGGAAAATATCAAGGATACCAGAGATTAAAGTGAGATTTGTCTGAGTTTTTGAAGAACCCTAAAAACTAAACTTTGGGGGTTTTTTTCGATTTGGGATTTTACGAATTGAAGGGTTTTTCGAGCTATTTATATGGCCATTCTTTTTTTCTAATTTTTTAATTTCTTAATTCCAAAATTTTTTAATTATTTAATTCTGAAATTTTTTAATTATTTAATTTTTAATTTAAAAATTTCCACCTGGCTTAAATAATATTAAAAAATTAAACTTAGTCACCCTTTACGCTCTCTAACAGCGCGTGTTGGTCAAACGCTGGGAACCGTTTGGAATTATTCTTAATTGTAACCTTTTCGTAACGTTATATCCTGAATTGTCACCTCATGAAACGTTATATCCTGAATTGAATTTTCGGGCAAACGTTATATTCTGAATTGATCATTTAGCCATTAATTTGCATTAGGATCATTTTTGTCATTTTTACACTAAGGGCATTTTGGCCATTTACACGTCCAGGGGCATTTTAGTCATTTCAAGTACACTTCTAATTTAGATTAACTAATTCATTTTGGTCATTTAGATTGCATTTGAAAAACCCAAAAAATCTTAGAATATGCATCTTTGGCATTTTTTACATAATTCATGATTTAGCTTCATTTAGTAATTCAGTATTTTTTGCACTTTGATCATATAGCTTAAGCCCTTGTTGTAATGGGTCTAGTTTTCAATTAGCATTTTTATATCCAATTTATTCTCATGTTCTCTTCAATTACATCAATCATATGCATGTTTTTATTAGTTACTTTGGTCATATTCATGTTCATTTATTATTAGGCATACTCATTTTTTATGTCATTTTTGTCTACTAATCATGTGTGCATTCAAACAAGTCTTGCATTGACTTATTTCAATCCATAGTTTGCATGCAATCAATTAGTAAAAGTTTCAGCAGCAATAAAAGAATTAGTGAATTGCATTTACATAAAGAATTCAAATACAAACAAGTCATCAAGTCATGTTCATTCATTACATTGTTCATACACATATTTTGCAAAATTACATCTTTAGCTTTGAGTTGGCAGTTTCCTAATAGCTAAGGATCCTGTTTGCAAGCTTTCTTTTTCCAGCTTGATTCTTCCTTTCCTCGTTGCCTTTTTCTTATATACTTGTTCCCGAGCCATGCTACCAAGGTCCAAAGGGGTGTAAATGATCTTCAAACGAGCTCAAAACAGTCTTGGATTGAT
>AWUE01012916.1:0-28353 GCA_001974825.2 Corchorus olitorius
CATATTCATGTTCATTTATTATTAGGCATACTCATTTTTAATGTCATTTTTGTCTACCAATCATGTGTGCATTCAAACAAAATTACATCAATCATATGCATGTTTTTATTAGTTACTTTGGTCATATTCATGTTCATTTATTATTAGGCATACTCATTTTTTATGTCATTTTTGTCTACTAATCATGTGTGCATTCAAACAAGTCTTGCATTAACTTATTTCAATCCATAGTTTGCATGCAATCAATTAGTAAAAGTTTCAGCAGCGATAAAAGAATTAGTGAATTGCATTTACATAAAGAATTCAAATACAAACAAGTCAAGTGATGTTCATTCATTACATTGTTCATACACATATTTTGCAAAATTACATCTTTAGCTTTGAGTTGGCAGTTTCCTAATAGCTAAGGATCCTGTTTGCAAGCTTTCTTTTTCCAGCTTGATTCTTCCTTTCCTCGTTGCCTTTTTCTTATATACTTGTTCCCGAGCCATGCTACCAAGGTCCAAAGGGGTGAAATGACTTCAAACGAGCTCAAAACAGTCTTGGATTGATGGTTGAACAACCTGCAGAGAGCACAAGCCAAAGCAATAAAAGCAGCAAAGGGATTCAAGAATTCGAAACAATTGAGCTCACAAAAGTTGCAAAGCAGATTCAACAGTTCAGAGGAGCAAATTTAGGACAACTAAGCAATTATCAGGGCATGCATTACACAGTCATTTTGCAGCAAATAGAGCATATTGCATTTAGCATTTTTAGTAGTCTGAGCATACATTTCAGCAATAAACATGGCAGCAAAGCACATCTAAATTTAAGCATCAATTCCTTTAGTTTAGCATTGTAATTTCAGGACTAGTAAACATGCACTGCATTTCATGTCAACCACAAAAAAAAAAAACAAGAAAATAGATCAAGCATTGCACCAAACATGGCATACATCATCATAGTCATCCAACACCAATAAATGTATCATTTTCAGCAAACCAATACCCACTTCAGGCAGTTATAGAGAAAAAGAAGAATCTTGCCTTGTGAGAGTTTTACCTGGAGAGAGAAAAGCCAGCTCACCACTCCCTCCTGATCTTTATCCTCTTCCCAACAAACCTGCACAAAGGGACAAGAATTTGTTAGAGCTAAACAGGGGAGGGGAGATGAATGGGAGGAGGGGAAGAAATCTCGGATTAGGATAGGGACACAGATAATTTACAGGAGGCTCGCTGGCTCCCAACAAAAAAAAAAAAGGAGAGAAAAAAGAGAACTCACCTCCCCTCGCTGACAACGACCAGAAATTCCCCTCCCATCCTTTCTCTCACACGATCATCTCTTCATTCTCTCCATAACTCATTTTTCTCTCCCTGATCTCTCGGTCCTCCAGATTCTCTCTTCTTGGCACACACCATTGACATCTCCCTTCTCCCTCTCCCTCTACAAAAAATTCCCTCAGCAGCTCCTTCGATTCTGGATTTTCTCTACACTACCTCTCCATTTTACACACTCCTGACTCCCATACTCTCTCTAAACGATACACAAAACACTACACCGATCACTTTTCTCCCCACACACCCTCGACAGAGTTCTCGGATCATTATTCGCTGGCACCTTCATCTCCTCTTAATAACCTTTCTCCCTAGAATGCTCCCTCTCTGACTACATCCTCCACATCTCCTCACCGTTTCCTTCATCTCACCCTCATCTTCTAAGATTCACTCAATACACACATTCAAAAGAAATAACAAAATCTCTTCTCCTTTTCTAAAAAAAAAATACTCTTGACTCTCTGATGAACCGAACTTTTGCTCTCAAAAAAATATTCTGGATTATCTCACACCTCTCTAACTCGATCCATGAAACACGCTCACTTCTCTTGATAAAAAAACCCACTACTCAATCTCTCTGCCTCACCAAAAAATATTCATGACCTGAAGGGAGGTTTGGGCGAGGTTTTAAGGAACACGTTTTGAAAAGAAGAAGGAGAGAGTTCTTGAGGAAGTAGTTACCTGTTTGTGTCGAGGTGATCGAGTCGGTCTTGCCCCCCGTTTTCTCTTTGCAGCCTAGTACAGCCTTACATGTTCACGGTCCAATCTTTGTAGTTTCAGGTTTGGTTTGTATCAATTAAGGGGGTTTGTAGTTTCGTGTTCGGTTTGTATCCATAAAGGGGCGTTTTCCGGCTTGGGTCATCAAATTTGGGGTTGAAAGACGCGACCTTTGGAGATGGAGGTCAGAACTGACCGTTGATAGCAAAGAGAGGGGAATCTTGACGCTGCGGCTAGGGTTCGAAGAAGGAAGAAAGTTTGAAGAAAAAGGAAAGCTTTGAAATTGAAGAAGACGGCTCAGGAAAGAGGGCTTCCTTTGGATATTGACAGGGTTTAATCGACGGCGCTAAACATTGGTTGGCAACGATGATGGCGCTGCTGAGTTTGAGATAGCGGCGGCAAGGAGGTTAGGGTTTAGACGAGGAAGAAGAAAATGTGGAGAAGAAGAAGGCGTTAGGTTATAAACCTATCATTACCCAAACGGCGTCGTCTTGAGGTAAGGTGCTTCTAATTTTTTTTTTAAAATTTCGTCCAATTCTTTTTCCATTGCTTCAATTTGGGACTGAGTTTGCTTGATGGGTGCAACTTAGGGCCTGTTATGTGATTTTATTTAAAATTGAAGATTTGTTAAGGGTTTTTTTTACATAAAGATGCTAAATTTGAAGTTTTTGAGTCATATGGTCTTTTCCATGCTAAATTTGAGTAAAAAGTCTCAGCTTTTAATCTCCATAATTAAATTTTGAATGTTTTGTTAAATAAATTTGTCTTTGTGTTGAGTATTAAGTTGAACTTAAGTTATTTGGCCATGAATTGTTTAAAGATTAGGTTCTTTAGTCTAAACATTAGATTTCAATTTGATTGGTAGAGGTCATTTAACATGTTTACTATTTGATTTGTAAATACATGTTCTTTTGGATGCATATGGGTAAAGGTTGTGTCTTTTTGGGCTGATTTAAGTGTGTGATGTCAAAGCTTGGATTTTTGTGTTTAAATTGACTTGAAATTGATCTTTTTAATTTAGCTTCATGAACTTTTGTTTAAATTGCTCTTGTATTGGAATGGGAGATTTATATTTGAAAATGCTTGTTTATTCAAATTGAAAGTAGAAAATTAATTACTTGAGTTAATTTTGGTTTGGGTAATGGGGTCCTAATTTAAAGTAAAGATTTTCTTTAATTGGAATTAGCTTAAGGATGATATATAAGACACTTTGGGCTAATTTCAATTTTAAGGAAATTTAACTTGGAATTAAGACCTAATTTTCACAAATAAATATTGGCTTAGAAAGTAGTTAAGAATTTTGGGAATGATGGTTACCACTTGGTCAATTTAGATCTTTGATTTGTCTCAATATGGTACAAATTGTGTGTTATTGCCTGAATATTACTGATCATTTTCTTTAGTGTGCAGGAAAGTCCCCAGCAAGCCCAGTCCGGCCCATAAGTCTTATTTTCTTTCTTTAGTTATAGTTAATTCATTAATTGGCCCGGTTTGGCCTTGGTCTGTAATAGCTAGTAATTAGTAGAAGTAGAATTTTACTATATGCATGCATCATACATCACCTTGTTATTAAGATGTATTAATACTCGTCTTTTGCTGAGATAAAGGGACATCCAGATAAATGTACTCGGGTACGAACTTTTGGAAGCCTCTTTTAGACCAATCTTTTCCATAAATACCCCCATAGTGATGGGAAGGGTTTATGGAATTGATTTCGGGTAGACCTGTATCAATGCATATATTTAAAAGCGACCTTTCATGCATTTTTACTTGACATTCATGCGAGTTAGTTAAATAAGAATTGGTAAACAATGATCTTTTACGATGACGGGTGGGTTCCAAGTAAATGTACTCGGGTACGAATTCTTCGTTCCCGCTCCGAGATTGGATTACCTTCGAGATACCCCCATAATGCGTGAGAAGTTCTCAGATTAATTTCAAGCATATCGTTGTTTACTAATTAAAAGACTAAAATATACCAGTCCATGCATCATCTGCATTCAGTCTTACTTTTCTTTCTAAGATTAAGCATAATCAAGAAAATACAAAAAGATCATTTTCCTCCAAAAAGCATTTTTAAAAAATCAGTGTTCTCTTATTCGATTTTCAAAATTAAGAAATTAATAAATCAAGAGATTTCAAGATAAGCATTTTCAAATAGAACCCTTTTTAAGTAAACCCAAAAGGAGATTTTGGAAAATAAAAGTTTGGATAATCCCAGAAGAAGGTTCTGGAAAATAAAGAAATCCGAAAGGAGATTTTGGAAATTAATAAAATTGGTAAGTTTTGAGAAAAAATAAAATGGTAAAAAGATTTTGTCACGGCATTTTCAAAATTTCCTTTTCGAAGAGAAAAGGATCAACAAGAGAGCAAACAGTGAAAGAGAATCGTGATTGGGTTAATCGACAGTGTTTGATTATATTCTTCGAATTCTCGACATCGTTTTCAAAAATGGTTTTATTTTTTATTTATAACCCTTTTAATAATCAAGATTAGGATTTAAAAGCAACCTTTAGTTTTAACCCATTAGACTTAGTTTAGACTAGAGGTACCGTCGTTTGACGGGCGTCTCGGGGGTGCTAATCCTTCCCCGAGCGTAACCGACTCCCGAACTCATAGACTCTGGTTAAGCAGACTGTATTAGGTTAAGTATTACCTTCGCCAAGCTTAGGTTAATACTAGACTTAATAATCGGATAGGTGGCTAATCACACCTAAGCAAAAAAGATTAGTGGCGACTCCTTCTTACCAACGTCGTCTCGGCAGGGTTCCCCGGACCCGAACGTTTCGACAGTGCCACAGCAACATAAAGTGCCACATCACCTCTGCTGACAAAAAGGCCCCCAACAGATATAGCTTACAGAGCAATATATACATTGTGAAATTCAAAAGTTATGGAGGCTATAGACCATAGACAAAAAGTGGACTACTACATATGGTCCTTGCTGAGCTGATGTCACTTTTTTTTTATATGTTAATCATAGGTGTGATAAACAAAATAATTGTCAGGCGTCAGCGTATACTGGAGAGATAGGAGGATTTCATTCACATCTTCAGCTTTCTCACAGCACTGTGGTGTTGAATAGTCAATTAGATTATAGAGGGAAGTTGTGAAAGAGATAATGATAGAATAAGGAGATTAAGTAAATAGTTTTGGTGGATGTATTTTCTCACCTCGTTTCTGTTTCTTGGCAGGAGATTCATCATCTGAAATAGAAGTAGGGGAAGATGCAGTGGCTGCTAGTTTGACGGTGTGTTTCAACCCGGGTGAATCTTGATCCGGAGTTGGACTTCCGCTAAGATCTTTGAAAGGAGTTTGTAGAGCGAGCTCTTCAATTGTTATTGTAAGTGATTGCTGGTGTGTTTGCCCTTCTGACCCTTTCTAATAGCAGTTTCATTCTCAATCAATTTATAATAAAAAATTTTGAAGTTCAGCTCATCTCTCCTCAATGAGTGCTTTGAGAGCCCAATAGTGAATTCATATTCATTATAAGGTATGTCATATGCTTGTTGAGGCAATTTAGCAGTAGAAGAGTCCTTGTATGCCGGTATATTTTGAGGGGTGATCTTAGCAAGTCCCTATGCTGAATCACCGAAGATCATCAATTTCAATTTTGCAGTATCGTTTTTCACTAAGAGAGCAAGCCTGAGTCTGAAATGGCCAATTTAAAGTTAATAAGAAACGGGAAAAGTGAGGGAGACAGAATAAAGGAAAATAGCCGGTTAAAAAAAAAGCAAGCCCATTATTTGGAGGACCAAAAATGTCTCCAGCCCAAAGGTGACCAAAAAAGTGAAAAAAAGGCTGATGTGTCAAGTGGTGGGGGCCTAGAGAAAATCTAGGTGTCAAGCAGAGGATCGGGCAACCCGGCTAATATAGAAGGCCTGAGGGGCTCTTTTAAGAGGAAAAAGGTTTGATATATATATTTTGATGGGTTAATAAAGTAAAAACCAATAGAAGACGATTGAAAAGAGGAATTAACAGATTTTTTTTTGAAGAATTGACAGATCAATCGCCTCTATCAAATCATATGTTTCCAAGGGTAATGATTGGTTGTTCAATTTTTTTTCCTCTTTTTCTTTTCTTCCTTATGCTTTATGTTGTTTGCCTAGTTTGGACCGGTGGTTTCTTGGGACTTAGGACATTTCATATTTCCTTGGCCCATAGTACATCTTCTATTTCCTCTCTATTCACTTTTGTTAGTTTCTTTAATATGCTAAGATTCAACTATATGTATTTGTTGCTAAAAAACACTATATTATAGTATTTGAAAAATTCCTTATTCTTTAATATATTAAATTATATATATATATATATATATATACTAGTAAATATTATTTGAAATATTCAGGGATATTACTAAAAACTCCTTTTGAGAATCGATGAGGAAGCTCGGTTTGAACATTTTTTGTTCCTTTATGTCTTTTCTCATTTGGTTAATTACTAAGAAAGCCCTCAGTTAGTTTCTCACCATTTCCTTTTCCTCAAGCCCTTTTTTGTAATTGTAAGAGTTTTTAATCAATTGAATGTGAAAGCATTTATATTGACCATCAAATCATGTATTATTATTTGTTTATTAAGAAGGCCCTCAATTAGTTCTCACAATTCATTTGGGTCTTTTGCCACTTTGAAGACCCATTTGCCCACTTTGTGTCCTCCTTTTGTTCTTTCTAATTTCGCTATTTTTGTAATTTTATGTGTAAAACCCATTAAAGTCTTCAGAATAATTGGTTTTGTTTTAATTTAATGATTTTCTTTTAAAAAATAAAAATGTCTCTCATCTCTCTCGAACTATAGTGATAGAAAGAATTTAATTATTTTATGAGAAAGAAGATATTTTAAGTAGCAAAGGTTAATGTCCGAGAATAAGAAATGGATTACAAGCTACGATTTTATCAACGAAAAATGAATTTTACAGCTATAAAACTCAACCACCATTATTAATAAGTTATATATATAGAAAATTGAGATCCATTAATTTAAATGGCAAACTACTTCACAAATTCACAAAATACTAATAAAATTTCATAATTTTAAAACGAAATCCTTTCTATATTCAAACAATAATAACAAAATCTATAACAAAAAATGTCCGACGCGCCAGCGCGGACCGATCAACTTGTTTATATTACATGAATGTCTTTGAATTTTCCTTATCCTTTAGTTTTTTTGGCCATATAGAGTAGTAAATTTTAAGACCCTTTTTCTTTCTATATAAAGTGTGAATTAACTCATGAGCCATTATAACATTATAAAAATTAATCTATTAGGTCTTCGCATTCAATATGAACTCTACTTACTCTAAGATAATTCCAATTATTCCAGTTTTTACTAAGCACTCTAATCTTCAAATAAACGACCTTGATATATCTCTTCACATCTCCTAAAAATAGAGTACAAAAATGATTCACCAGAGGAAAACACAATCAACATGGAAATCAAAACAACCATAATCTTCTCTTTGCAGTCAGTTTCCACCATTCCACATTGTTAAAACATCAATAAAGCAAGAAATCTTAGTTTTGCTCTTCTGCTTCCATATCCATCAACCTTTGAACTATTTGATCCCTACTAGTTCTAAAATCAATACCAAACATTTCACTAATCTTGAAAGTTTCCTCTACTTCCTTCAAAAGCACCATATTTCGATGATTGATTTCCTCATCCGAAATTGACACATATGAATTCAGTTCTTCTTGAAATTTATCTCTATAAACCAGCTTCATAATTTCCTCTCTACCTTGTTAAGTAGTGTAATATCTTCATGGGACAGTATAGGGGTATTTAATATCTAGAAATTAAAATTACTAGGTGTAGAAGTAGAGAAAAGATCTTTGAAATAATCCCATAATTAATTTTTAATACTATTAGGATCATAGATCAAATTTTCATTAACTTTCAAAGTTTGAATATGATTGTTTCTTATTTTCTGTTCAAGTCTAGCATGAAAATAAGTTGTATTTTCATCATTTTCTTTAATATATTTATCTTTTGCTCGTTGGATCCAATACACCTTATCTAATTCTTCTAGTTTTTTAATGTTCTTATTTATCTCATGTTCCTCACTGATGTAATTATTATTAAGATCAATATTATTGAAAGATTTTTGGATATCTTTTAGTTGTTGTTAAGTTTTGATATTTCCAAAAATATTTTTCTGCCAGTATTTAGATTTAAAAGCTAACTTTGGTTGATTTAGATGCAAAATCAAAGGCATAGGAGCCAATTCTGGATTCAGACCACGTATTAGCCACAATTTGTCTATAATCATTTCTATCTTTTCATTAGTTCTCAAATCTCAATGTTTTCGTACATAATCTATTTAAAGGGTTTGTGTCAACAATTAAGGCAGAGTGATCCGAATGCACAATTGGAACTACTTTAACAATTGTTCTAGGAAAAGATTGAAGCCAATTCTTGTTTGAAAGAGCTCTATCTAATCTTCTCCTAATGTGATCATCTCATAAATGTTTGTTATTCCAAGTAAGCATGATCCACTGAAACCTAAGTCAAATAAATTAACTAATACTTGATTAAATCTCTGCATGGTTCTAAAAGGTAAGTTGAATCTGCTTAGAATCAAAATACAATTAAAATCTCCTACTATAAGCCAAGGATTAGAAATATGGAAAATTATACAATACACTGTTAGTGGAGTTTAGCAGACTATACATGCGGGGTTTAATGGTTGACATGTGTCCTTTAGGGAATAGTTTTGAATTTTTAAAACAAAATTAATTCAAAAAATGGACATGTGTCAGCTCCTCAACTCGCTTGTGGAGTTCAAAATTTACACTACCAATGTATCAAATAATTATCCGAATGTTAATAGAAGACTCAACTAACTGTTCCCATACTTGACTATGAAAATAAGGCTGAGGGAATTGATAAACTGCAATCATGGTAAAAGGTGGTTCTGGAGCATGCTTGATAAAGGTCCCAGAGAAGCTAGAGACCCTTAGAGTAACCTATGGGAGTTTCTACAATCTTGCCATGTTAGGGAATTTGAGACATAATACGTTATGCTTGATTGGTCAAAACATAAGCATTAGAACATAAGCAGAAAAATAAATTCAACACATTTGGTCAGCTAAAACAACAACCTTAGTCGACTAATTCTTCGATTTATCAAAATCATGTTTGCAAACATCAATCTAAAGATCCTAATTGCATAAATGAAATAATCTCGAGATCCAATAACACTAGATAAATATGCAAAATAAAAGATAAAATCAAAAACTAAGAAAAACTAACTAAATGCATGGGACACATCATAGCTCAAGAGCGAGTAGGACCAAATATGCCAACACTATTTGCTATGATCATTCATGAATGTAAAGATACTAATGAGGCTTGAAATAAGCATGCAAGAAAAAGAATCGATATATTTAGTTCATTCAATCAAAGATTCCAATAATCAAAGATCAAATTAAAGGTTGAAAGGTTAAGAAAAGCTTATTTTTGGTGTCGACATTCGTCTGCATGCGTCCTCCATCCAAAGTATAGAACTTTTCTTCAAGTCTTCCTAGAAATTGAACTATGTGATTGATGAGTGGTCGTTACAAATGGAGGTTCACCAGGGAATAAAATTTATAATCCTTACGGACTCAAGTGCTACTCAAATGGGTAGAACAGGGCAAGCAATGGTCGTATCCCCACAGAAGGTTGATAACAACAAGGAACCAATCCTTCACACTAAGCAAACAATTAGGTAGCACTGAATAATCAAAGTAATAATTGGAAGTAAGTAAACAAAGTAGGTAATTGATTAAAAGAAATTTATATAAACTAAGCATACTTCCTTTCTCATCCCAATATGTAAGAGATCTATCATGTGTAATAGGTCCTTAACATAAAAGATAACAAGAAAATAAACATGCATACACCTTGGCAGTATATCATATTATAACTCTTTGCAAACGGGAAGTCACAACTTGTCACTAGGAAGGACTATACGGAAGCTAATAGTTATGCACCAATTCCAAATTCTTTATCTATGTAAGGTGGATTTCACCTAGTTATCGACATCGCATCTCCCTTCTAAGCTACATAGATTCGTCAGAAAGCATCCCTCTATATAGATAGATGAGGCATAAAGAACATTGAACATCGAACAATTAACCAAGCTATTAACTATAACATATCACCTTAGATCTATGTGAAGCTGTAGTCCATAGAAAGATAAATATGAGATAACAGTGAACCATATAACTCCGTAGTATGTTATATAATCAAGACAAATGAGATTATCAGATAATCATATGCAGCCGAATGTTTATAGTACAATCATCTTTACCACTTGAATCAGATCTAATCAACTATACTCATCAGAAAGCATGTTGTATAAAATAAATAAAAATCGGCATTAGACTATCAAGCACTCATAAAAGTGGCGTGCAACACAAGTATAAGAACAAGATAATCATGAGATGAAGAACAAAGAATCATATTTGAATGTATCATGCAGAAGAACTTGAATTAAGAACAAAATCTCGCCATTACACAATAAATAGAAATCTACATGGGAGAGAAAAGAAGTATAAGAAAACTACTCACTCATGAGATTGAGTGAAAGCTCCATTCTTCTAAGGTTGGCGGCTAAACAAGCAAATGAGATGCAAAACTAAGTTAGACTATGATGGGCGGCTAGGGTGAAGGGAATACAAGAGTATTTATAGGCAAATGAGGCTAGGGTTTGTTGAGGAGTGCAAATGACTTATAAGTCCTTGAGGATGGCCGGCCTTTTTGTGCAAATAGTGAGATATAAGTTCCCATGTAAGCACATATGGTTCCCTATACTTCACCTGCATCGACTTGGATTTGGCATGACCATATGGGAAACCATGTGTGAGATATGGTTAACCACATACTCTTATTGGGTGGGTGATCTTGTCTTCATCTTCCTAAGTTGTCTTCTTGGATCTCCATTGATGATCATTCAAGCTTCCATTCATGACTTTCATGAGCATCATCAACACATGGTTCACCATATTGAAGAAGTGGTTCACAACATCCAATAGACTATGGTCGAAATTCACCATCTTAAGGTCTCCTTTTGGGCTTCAATCCAATTGTGCTCCAAATAGCTCGATTTTAGAGCATATTGCAACTTTCTCTCTAAATAGGCCTACAAGTGCAAAACGCTCAATTAGAGGGTAAAATAACATATAAAACATATCAATAACATGGAAAATAGATACAAAATGCATGTAACATCTTGGTCTCATCAGTGATCAGCAATATTCTCCATGTTTATCTGCTTTGGGCATATATATGCGCAAGCAAGGGTGATTGGGTAGCTTGTTTGTGTGAGATTGGCATTTGAGCTCAATGATTGTGAGAGTACAAACACTTTGGGCGTCCTTCAAGGTGTTGTGTGCTCTCCTTGCTGCACAAAAACGTTGGGATATTACTCCTAGCCAACAAGAGTCATCCTTGATGTTCTCGTGTTCAACTAGGTGCCTTTTTTGCACTTGTTGCTCCTCTTTTCACCTCTCTTCTTGCAATTATATTCACCATTAGTCTTCCATAGATATCTCCAATCCATAAAGTCTTTTTATCCATGAATGCACCTACAAGAAACATGATTGAAGTGCATTAGACTTAAGGAGTAGAAAAAGCTCGAAAAACTAGGGTGAAAGTGCAGCAAAATGGTTATGTGGCCACATATGAACTATATGTGAGCACAAATGGATTATGAGAACGCCTAAAAAGGTAGTAGGACTCTAATTTGGGGCTGCATGGACGTCCAAGGGTGGTCATGGGTCATCCTTGTGAGTTTTGGTTACATGGGTGCCCATGTGAGCACATGGTGGCACATGTAAGTTTCTTCCTCCAAGCTTGTGTATGCATGGGAGTGCTTCCAAGTGATTGTTTGCAGCGGATTAAGGAGTGAATTTGGGACCTAGGAGAGGTGGTTTGAGGTCCCTCTTTGAAGCGCAAAAACCTGCACAAGCAAAGCTTGCTTGTGTCGATGTGGTGGCACATGTGACACATATGGTTCACCATGTGTAATCTTTCCTTTCTGTTTCACTTCCTTTATATCTATTAAGATCAAAAACACTTGTAAACACATTGGAATACTCATAGTTCATTATAAAGCATGATATTCTATCATATCATAAAGAATCATGTTCGTTCTCGAAAGATCAATCATTGTAAAACACAAATGAGGAAAAGGTGAAGAGAATTCTTATTGATTGATTGGAATGGTTCTTATCAATCATGAAATCTGTCCTTGGTGCTTTCCCTTCCACTAAACGTGGTGATTTGGAAGGTGGAATTATGTTTCGACCTTTGGGAAGTCGAGGTCGACCTTCTTGAAGGTTCAAACAAAACTGTTACAAGCTTTATCCTTGGTGCAACTCGGATTTTGCATTTTGTCCTTTATCAAACTTCAATCAAGTTAACCTAAATGACTATGACACAAAAGAAAAATCAGTAACTTCAATGACTAAAAACAAGAACAATTACAAGCTTTAAAACAATGGGTTGCCTCCCATAAACGCCTTTCTTTAAGGTTTTTGGCTAGACTCTCTACTTGTTATGGTGGACGATACCAATGCAAGGTATAAAGCAAATAGAATGAGTAGAATGCAATGTAAGCATGAGAAAACAAGTGAGAAAGAAAGAGATTAAGAAAGAAGTCACCCATTTGGTTGATAGGAACTCCATGAATGGCAAGGAAAGTCCCAGCCATTTTTGATAATGTTTGAGGTTGATGCCTTGCTTGTTTGGACCATATCAACTGTCGTTGCTCCTTTCTTGAAGTTGGATGACGTGTTCAACACCTTGTTGCACTTTTTTAGGCTTCCAAAAGCCTTTTTCCATTGCCTTCAATGCATGTTTGTCATCTCCAAATGAATTCTCTTCAAGAAGCTTGTTGATCCCCACAAAATCCATGTCTTCAATGTTCAATGGTGGGTGATGAACGAAATTTTTCACACCATCATCATCTTTGCAGCATGGTGTAATGATATCATGTGGAATACATGTATCTTCCTTTCCTTTTACACTTGAGAGGGATGGAGTAGGTGAGTACTGAAAATTTGGTGTGTTTTGTACCTTTCCCACCTCATTTTCCTTGTGTGCAACTTGTGAATCTTCTTGGGTATACACAACAATGCATGGCTCATCCATTTCATCATCAAATGGTGGTGGGGAAGTACTTGAATGGCATTGTCCTTAAATTCTTGCACTTGGGTAATTAAATTGCCCATTTCACATGTCAATCTTTCAAGGCAGAGCCTACTTGCTCGAATTGAATCGTAGTAACTTCTTGGAACTCCATCTGGGTAGAAGCAACTCTACAGATTAGTACTTCCAATTTAGATGTAGAGTAAGGAGACTCCATTAGGGGCTGTTGGAATTGATTGTACCTAAAACAAAGCAAAACTAGACAAACTAGTAGGCTGTTAGAATTTCAATCGATTGAAATTTATGTAGAAACTAAAAAAAAATGAAATCAAAATTAAAAGTAAAGGAGAAGAATGCTTGGAAACGGAAAGGAGGGGAGGGCGCTTGGGCAGTGCCCGCCCAAACTAGGGTTGTGAGGTAGTGTCCTTATGCAATTCGGTGTTGATTCTCTCTTGCTTCTATTGGTTTGTTGCCCTCCCCGACAACGACACCAAAATTTGACCGCTCCCAATTGGTCGTCAACAATTAGGAGACAAATCAAAGATAAATTCATCACCAACTCTAATCCAACTAAATAGCTGAATATGGTAAGCAAGAGTCGAATCCACAAAGACTACTATTTAATCCTGTAAAAACTTAAGAAAACCAACTTGGACACAAAATAGATTAGCAATAAACAATAATTAAACAAAGTAGAAAGTTGTACGACTTCAATATCAATAAAGGTTCCTCCAACATAAGTTAAATATCACTCTTGACATAACATATGGATCCCAGATTCATCTAACAGAATAATCTATTCAAGTCCTTGGCGAGAAATAAGATAATTTATCAAACAAGATAAATCACTTACTATAATCTCATCTATGTCTTATGTAGATTAAACTGGATAAAACATCTCAATTTAAATCTTTTATTCCATACAAATAGTTGGATACAACATCCTCAATTCATAAAGAATAAAGCATTAAGCATAATAGACATACCAAACAATCAATTCAAGTTTATTTCGATCCACAAGAATAAGAATGATTCATCTAATCCAAATCAAGATATTAGCTTAATGTGGTTAACCACATATATGAATATGGTGAACCATATGTCGACTAACAACTCAATAATTGCTACTTTAACTAGATTCAACTTGTTTCAATCCATCAAATCTAATCTAGCAATGATTTCTAACGATTATCAAGATCATTTGGCCATTATTAATCAATCAAACCATAGAAATCTAAGAATAAGAACAGAAAAGGTGAACAACTTGATAAATCATCAATACAACAAGAATCTCACAATAAATAATCAAGAGATTAATTAAAACTTACATTGGTGAAAGAAAAGGATTTACTCACTCATGATTTGAGTAGAAATCACCATTTTTATGAAGAAAATAAGAAGAAATAGTTGCTGTATAAAAACATTCCATTCTCTAGAAGAACTCTCTAACCACTCTTCTCAAAATCTAAAGAAAATAACATACATACAGGCGGCTAAGATTAGGGTTTTGAGGCGTGCAAAAACTTCAGGGGTGTTTTCGTCCATCCAAATGACATTTTTAGCTCTCGAAATTTTCATAAAAGTTTTAGATCTTTGAGTTAGCTTTCCAATGGATCTTGAATTACCTCATTTGGACTTCTGGATCAAAAGTTATGGCCATTCTACCAAGACTGCGCAAATCTGCCAACCTTTGGATACTTGGTGCAGCCCAAAGTTAAGGAGAGCTCAAAAAGGTCATTCTCGTGACCATGTGTGTCCCCATGTTGACACATGGTTCTCCACATGTTCCTCTAAATGTCAATTTGGGCTTGTAATCTCCTCAGGCTATTTTCTTGAGTTGTAGATGAAGGATCAAGCTTCCATTGATGAAGATCTCAATCTTTGCCAACAAGTGGTTCACCATATGTGAATGTGTGGTTCACCACATCTTCCTTGAAGTAGCTCCAATAAGGTCCAAAACGCTATCTTCATGGCTCTAAACATCCTCTTTTCCATGCTTGCTCCAAAATGCTCCTAAAACAGGCTAAAAAGCATTGTTTTGCACTTATCTCTCCAAAATAACCTAGAATGCAAAACATGTTAGAATAGGTTAAATTGGCATAATAAAGATGCTAAAACCATAGAAAATAAACATACTACTGATTTAGTTTGATCAGATGTACGGTATCTGTATAAATAGAAGGATATGACAGACCATCATGTATTGCATGGATTAAGTCTTAATCAAAAGGATCAATGGTTAGAGTTGCAAGTGGCTTAGGAGGTAACATATCATCACTATGTGGCAATGAAAAAGAAGGAGAGGAATCCAGGTCTACAGGTGGATTTGAGGAGACGGTGGTGCTTGAGTTCTCAAGAATTGAAATGGCAGCTTTGTTATGATGATGTTTGAATCATCAGTATTAGTAAGAGCTTTTGTGTTTTCGAGGGTAATAGATGAAATGTCTATAGAAGATGAAGAGCTAGGTGGACATGTCTTCGCCTGTATCAATTCTAAAATTTGACACTCAACAGATTATGTCAGGTTAATGTCTTGGATTTGGAATTTAGTCATAGTAGTATTTGGGCTATTGTTATGGGTTGAGTCATCAGGCAACTCAAGAGATATGCTAGAATTATTTTCAGTTTGGTTCAAAATATTAGGCCAATTTTGATTAACAGAAAAAAGATCTTTAAGTTTCCCACGTGTCTTTTTCTTTTGGCACAAGGTTTCCCACGTGTTTATTGCAAGGAAAATTCTTAGAATTTTTTTAAATCTTTAAAATTTTTTTATATTTTCAACAAAAGTTTTTGTTTTAAATGAGTGTGAGAAAATTTTGGGTGTTCAAGAACGTCTTACCGGATGTGGAGGCGGTGCATTTACTATCTGATCTTCTCTGATTATTCTTTCTCTTGACTAATGCCATTCCTCTTTCTCCTTCGTGTTTTTCAGTTCTTGCTTTATGTATGACTTGTTAAAATTTTCCTCTACTACCGGCCCTGCTTGCTTATCTTCTTTGCTTATCTGCTTGCTTAGTATGGAACTTATTTAAGTCATAAATCACGACGATTCTTCCTTATTGAGAAAGTACATTGTACCAGTCATGATTTGAGATCACGCCATGTGCGACCCCCTTTGCTGTACCCCTAATACATATGTGTTCCGCCCTTGACCCTAGGTTAAGTCGATGATGCTTAGCTGGTCTTTTTGGAAATACCTTTTATAATAAACTTTTTCTTTCTCACAATTCATATGATCAAGACGTACACAATTAAGACAAAAGGGAGTTGATAACTCATAATGAACCTCTTGATTCAATCTTCCAATTTTTATGAATTTTGGAATATGATCTTCACAGCTTACCTCAATACAGAGCCTGGCATATGTACCTCGAGCACGCTGTGTGAACATCGATTTTGATTTGTTTTCCAATCATACTGTCAATCTCAAATAATATATTTGAATCATAATATTCCATGGGTAGCTCCAGAATTTAAATCCATATAGAAATCTTTTCAAATTCATCCGATGGTCTAAAATCTAGTTGCCATCTTTGAATCTTTAGGTGATTGTTGAAGAGAAACCATGGACCCCTTGCTAGAACCGATATGAAATCATCCATAGAAGATAATTCGATAATGAAATAGCTATGCCCCATGTTTATAAATATGGAAATGGTGATTTGTTTTCCAGAGCTTTTGGAGTTTTGGTTCCAATTAGTTGAAAGAAAGAGGATATCCAACAAGTTTGTTATGGGTTTGAAATTCAAAACTTTTCCTCCATGGAGATAATAAGTGTTGGGATTGAAGTTTCATTTATAGGGTTTTCACCTTGGAAAGTTAATTCAGATTCAAAGGACAAACTATCAATCCAAGACTGAAAAAAGAAGTGACTTGATTAGGTGTGTAAGTGATACAGAACAATTCGCAAGCTACTTGAACTCGACTAGAATAAAGTTCGAATTCGGCTCGATCATTGTTGAGCCGAGCTCGAGCTCGAGTAGCTCGAGTATTGAATCGAGCTGAGCTTGACCTCAAAGATGCTTGATTCAATACTTACCGAGCTAGTCAGTACACACATATATATACACATCTTTTTTTATATTTAATTAGAAAATTACCTATATATACATGTCTAGCTCAACCTCAGATCAAGTTCGAGCTCGAACTCAAGTCCGAGTTTCAGCTAAATAAATTTTTTCGAGTTTTATAATTATGCATATTGAACTTATCGAGTCGAGCTCGAGTAGCTCAATACTCGTATTGAGTCGAGCTCAAGCTCGATAATTAAAATTCGTTCGAACTTGAGTAGCTGACTACTTGACTCGATTACACCCCTAGACTTGATTGGTTCATGAGCTTATGTTTGTAAGCCGTATGAGATTTAGAATTCGTATGAAGAGATTATGATGTATATGAATTAGATTTATGTTGTGGTCAAAATTACACGACGATCTTCTAACGTTGATCGCCCTCTTGACGCACTAACTTCGAGATCCTAATTTCCTATGGGAGGACTCTTTGTACGCGGTCCTCCAACTAGTAAAACTCCCTCTAGTGAACTTGAATTCCCAGAGAGCACTGTCGATTGAACCTTTAGTTTTTGTTTGGAAAAGATCCCCCACCATGAAGTGTTTCTTCTGCTTTTATAGATATGAGAGTAGCCACGTCATCATGCTGCAGATAAGCGTTAGCCCCTAAATCTTAGGATCTGGAGTTACGTAACAGGGAGTCCTCAAACAACACAAACTTTCCCCTCTGGTAGCGACATTTTAGCACTTCGTTACACTTGGAGACGTTCGTCTGCCTTTTATTGGATCAACATCAGCCCCCCAGTCGTTTAAGTGACCATAAAGTGGTTATTTTAGACGACTGTATCGTTAAGACCGGGATTCGTCCATCTCGGGCTTCAGTGGCGTTCTGCTCCATCCCGTTGGGCTTCTACTTTATTTACATTCCATCGCGGGGTTGAGCGGGGTTTAGCCGTTCGACGCTCCGTTAGTACCTTTTCATATCCTTTTCTATTAAAACGCTGAGTTTTAAAGCATTTCAAAATTTCTGGCGGGCTTCATCTTTCAACACGTGTTATCAATTGCTACGTGGCTCGCTCTCCGTCGTTCGATGATTGCGCTCGCCCAGCTTCCAAACGCGGGTCTTAAAGGTAAAAAATTGCGACCTTCCATTTTCCACTTTCCCTAACCTAACTGTTCATAAACGCAGGCTCTCGTTTTTTTTCTTCTTTTCTGCTTTCTCCTTGTTGTTTTCTTCTGGTTCAACCCTTGGTTTGCCCTTTGTTGCTGCTGCTTGTGTTTTATGGTGCGATTTTGATTAATGTATGTCTTGGGTTCTTTCTCTGTTCAAGTCTCTGCCATTTCTTCTTATTCGTAGACAGTTTACTGTTTTGCCTAGGTCTGACTGGAATCCGACAGTTTTCTCCACATACATCTTCCAGGATTTTCTGGCTTTTTGACGACGGCGATCCTAGGGGAAATTGATCAGCCGCTTGAGGTTCTTAGTTCGTCTTCTTCCGGTGGTTCCCCAAGGGCTTTCCTCAGAGATTTGGGTCGTGAATTTCCCGAGCTGCAAGCCAAGCTTGGTAAGGGTTTTGTTGTTGTTAAGAGTCGGTTTTATTGGGTTGGATTTTTGTTGTTATTATGTCTGCGTCAGAAGATTCCCAGGATATATCGAAGTCTCCAAGTTTGGGGGTGGAACTCAGTCTCGATTCTGATCACCGAGCCTCAGAGGAAAGTAGTTCGTCTGGTCCTAAGCTGATTAGGAAAAGGAAAAACCCCGAACCCATCATTCCGAGCCTCCCTATAGATACCCACCCAAATTTATTCGAGGACATCTTTGGTAGCTTATCTCCCCTTGCCCATTCTGCTGTTCCTAGTTCGTCCGCCGTGGCGAAGCCGTCAGCTGCTGACGTCTCTAAAATCCCAGAGGGCGTTCATAACCCAGACGCCGAGGCATCATGTCATGACGATCATCATTCCAAACCTTCAGCAACTGCTCCTGTCCCTGAAACAATCTCTGCCCAAGAGAGCAGAAGGGACTCTGGGAGCATGGCAAGCTCGTCCGCGTACCAAGAGAGGAGGTGGGTGATTAAGTACAACAACCGAGTGGACGGTGTTTTCACTGCTGCCAACCAAGTCGTCTCCAAGTATTTGAAAGGAGGAGACACCATCTCCATCAAGACTGCCAAGGCTATGGCATGCAAGGCTGGTTTGGGTTCAGCTGCTGGGTTCAAATTCTGCTACCCCACAGAAGACGATCGGCTGTACAATCTGCGCAGGGGGGGCCGTCGTGCTTTTTTCACTCGGGTAATGTTTGAGTGTGGCTTCAGACTGCCCGGGCATCCGTTCGTCTGGGAGATATTGGATTTTTATGACATCGCCGCCTCTCAAATCACTCCCAATGGTTGGGTGCAGGTCATGTGTTATATTGTTGTCTCTATCTACATGAATTGGAATCCGAGCCTGGACTTATTCTGTCATGAGTATAAAGCTTCCAAGAGTGGAGGGTTCATCAGCTTTAACCGAAGGGAAGGGAAGGCATGGTTCGACTGCCCCTCCAGCTGGCGCAAGTGGAAGCCTAAATTCTTCGGGGTCCAGATAAAGAAGGATGGACATGGCCTATCGAAGTTCGATGGACGGACATCGATACCAAAAGCTATAATGCCATAGTGCCCGATTTGAGTCCTGACGATATTAAGCAGCTGGAGTATTTGGACACTCACTCTTTTCAATACAAGGAATTAATCCATGCTGCTCGTCTGGTGCTAAGTGGCCTCAGTCCGTTGCCCCTCGAAAATGAAAGATTGTACGGACGTCGACGTCGGGGTTTGCCTTCCCCTAACCGTTACGCAGAAGAAGACCATTGATGGTAAAGAGGTTGACGCTGACGAATCCATTATTGTGAACACTATAGGGGTTGAAGGACATCCATTTATGTCCTCTGAGGTCAACTTTGTGGAAAAGACGCTCGTCCCCAAAGTTTGGAGCGGAAAAGAATGGTTGGACAAGGGTTCCTCCCCTGCTGGAACGCAAACCTTGGGTCCTGAAAATCGTGGTAAGGGAAAAGGCTTGATGGCTTTAAATGCCCTAGCCCTAGCTGCCGGTCGTCCTCCCTTCTCTCAAACCTCTCCAGTCTCCGAACCACAGGGTTCTGCTGATGGTGTTTAGTCTTGTTTTCTATATGCTTTGTGCATATGATTAATGTCTCATGGTTAAGTTTTATTACCCTAACTGCTTTCCCCTGTCTTTCAGAAGAAGATCTTGTTGACATCACCGCAGCCGGGATGGACGATGAAAGACTGACTCAGCTCCGTGCCAAGCAGGATGCCTTTCGTCAGGCGTTCCTTCAGAAACTGTCTCCCATCCCTGCCGTTTCTCATTCTCAGATCCCCAGCCCCCCAGTTCAAGCGACTCCCGAACACGTTCTAGCGGAGATCGAATTCCCTCGGGCCAAAGTTAACATTCCTACACCACTGCTGACGCTCCCCACTGATCCGTCTCCTTCCAAGAACGCCGCTTCCTCTGCCCCTGGGACGTCCTTCAGCCTTCCAGCTTTCCTCTCCGGAGTTTTTTCTGGCGGGGGATTTAGCGACTGGTTCAAGAGGGATTCTAAGGAAGAGGGTCCTCCCGACGTTCTGAATCTGATGGCGGCTTTCTTTTCCTATGGATTGAATTACGCCAATCCAAAGGATTTCGAGGCTGTTCGAACTCTCACGCCACTGGAGAGAGCTGCTATCATGGTAGCGGCTAACACCCAAGTAAGTGATCTGGCGACGAGCGCTTGTTAAATCGCCCACGGCTCTGGCTAACGTGTGCTCCTTTCTTTGTAGGCCCTGGTCTCTGCCCGTGCCAATTTCGCCGCATATGAACACGACATCGCTGTGTATGCCCCTGAGCTGTCCAAATTCATTGCTGAGAGGATGCCTGGCGGTCCTCTTAGCCGACAACAATGGGAGCACGATCGGGTCACCGTCCAGCTGAAGGAGAAAGAGACCCAGCTTAGGCATTCCGAAGAGAATCTGGCAGAAGCGCTGAGGTCTCTGGAGGGAACGAAGAAACAGTTGGAGGAAGAGAGGGCTCGTATCCAGAGGAGGGACCAATCCTTGATGGAAGAAAGGAATGCCCGTCGCAAGGAACGATCGGCGTGGGCTCAGGAGAAGTCAGCTTTGAAGGTAAGATTTGTTCTACTTTGATTTAACCATTACGACTTCGGGAGACGTTCGTCTAATTAATTGTTCCTTTTAGTGGGAGAATCAAAAACTCCAGGCGCAAATTGATTTGTTCTACGAGCAAACTGCTGCCCAAATGAATTTGGCCAGGGACTCTGCTATTTATGCGATACAGAAGCAGCACCCACTTCCCGACCTTTCTTCAATCAAGTTCAATGCCACCGAGCTTCCCCCTGGGTATATCAAAGACCCTATACTTTGAAACTGGATGCCTATATGGAGCAGGAGAAGATCATTCCTGCAGAAGTCGAGTTGCCTCCTGATCTCCCAGAGTTCGTCGGGACCCCTCCCACTAATGAAAATATCCATGACTCCTCCAGTACTCTTGCCGGCGAGGGGGGCCAAGCCCAGGCGGAAGAAGAGAAAGCCAAATCTAGCAAACGCAAGCGCCTGAAGAAGAAATGATTTTCTTTCCCCGTTGGTTTTCATACCTTTTGTGGTGTTCATAGAACAATCTTTCTTTGTAATAACTTGAATGGTTGCCTCGAATGAGGCTTTTGCTTATGTTATTTGAATGATCCTGCATGATATCAATCTCGTTGTTCCTTGGTTTTGTCGAGGAGACGTTCGGTTCTCCGTTTACAGGGTTACCAATTTAGGTGTGCCGCTGTTCTGAAAACGTTTTTATGAGCATGCTTGTTTAGGGTGTACTTAATTTCCCTTTGTTACGATGTCTATGCTTCAGACGATCGTGATTTCTAGCTTGTTGACAAGTGACCTTATTTAAGGTCCTCGTTAGAGTTAACGACTCCGGCAAGTGACCTTTGTGAGGCTCTTGTTAAAAGTTAGTGATCGTTAGTGTTGACGACCGTCCTTCACTTCGTTTGATTCTGAATTCCGAATTAACCTTTATTCTAAGAAAAATAAACTGTTTTGGCAATAAAGGGCTAGAGTTGCAACCCTTATTACATCCTTTGAAACCTAAAATTCTAAATACTTAAAATGCTGAATACTAAAATGCTGAATACTAAAGCGCTGGAAAGTTATCAAGTTCATATTACTGGAAGTACTTCTTTAGGTGTGCGGCGTTCCACGTTCTTGGAATTTGTTCGCCGTCCATGTCCTTCAACTTGTAGGCCCCTTTTCCCAAGACCTTGGTGATCTGGTATGGGCCTTCCCAATTGGGCGACAGCTTCCTTCTCTCTCCCGCGGGCATGCTAGCTTCGCAATTTCTCAGCACCAGGTCATCAGGTTGGAATTGCCGATGACGAACCTTTTGGTTATAGTAACGGCTGACCTACATCGATCTATTAGCTTGCCTGAGCTGGGCATCCAGTCTTACTTCTTCCAGGAGGTCCAAGTTGGTGCGCAGCTCATCTTCATTGGTTCCCTTGGAGAAACTTGCAGTCCTGAAGGTATTGACCATAAGCTCAGCTGGGATCACAGCCTCTGTGCCATACACTAAGTTGTAAGGGGTTTCTCCCGTTCTGGTGTGGCTGGTAGTTCGTATTCCCCACAAGATCCCTGGGAGTTCCTCTACCCATTTACCCTTCGCCTCGCCCAGCTTCTTTTTCACTCCTGCCAAGATTTTTGCGTTCATGGATTCTACTTGGCCATTCGTCTGTGGTCGGACCACAGAGCTGGCTACGAGCTTCACCCGATTCTTGGTGCAGAATTGTCTCACATGTTCCGCTTGGAGTTGCAAACCGTTGTCCGAGACAATGACGTGTGGTACCCCAAATCGGCACAGGATGTTTTGCCACAGGAATTTTTCAACCGCGAATCGGTTGATGCCAGCCAAAGGTTCTGCCTCGACGCATTTGGTGAAGTAATCACAGGCCACAATAGCAAACTTCCTTTTTCCAGGGGCTTTCGGTAATGGT
Source organism: Corchorus olitorius (assembly GCA_001974825.2). Classification (NCBI taxonomy): domain Eukaryota; kingdom Viridiplantae; phylum Streptophyta; class Magnoliopsida; order Malvales; family Malvaceae; genus Corchorus; species Corchorus olitorius. The sequence goes on from AWUE01012916.1 coordinate 23,208, forward strand.
CCGATCAGATCTAATCCCCACATTGCGAATGGCCACGGGGCGGCAATCACGTTCAATTCCTCGGCTGGGGCTCTTGGTATTTTTGCATATTTTTGGCATTTATCACATCGTCGGACCAGGTCAGCTGCGTCGCCCTTCATAGTCAGCCAATAGTATCCCTGCCTTAAAACTTTTTGTGCCAGTGCTCTTCCTCCCATGTGGTGCCCACACGCCCCCTGATGGACGTCTTTGAGTACTGTGCTTGCGTGCTTAGGTCCTAGACATCTTAAGAGAGGCAGTGAATAGGATTTTTTGTATAACAGGTCATCGATAAGCACATACCTCGAAGCACGTCTCTGCCTGGCGATTGCATCCTTTTGTTTTAGGGGTGGATTTATCCCCTTCAAATACTCTTCGATTTCGTCTTTCCAAGATGGTTCATTGTCGTGAACATTAAAGACTTCTGTTTCGTTCTGTCGTGTCGGTTTATCGACATACTCTATGAAGATCGTCCTTCTTGCTGCAGCCACATTAGATGAAGCCAACTTAGAGAGGGCATCTGCCCTTGCGTTCCTTTCCCTGGGGATCTTCTTAATAGTCACCTCCACGAACTTTGGCCACATTTATTGAACTCGTTTGTGACATCTGATCAGGTTTGGCTCCTTTACTTCAAAGTCTCCTAAGACCTGGCTGGCGACTACCTGGGAGTCCGTGAACACTTTCAGCCTCTTCACTTTGAGACGATCAGCTATCTCTAACCCTGTCAGGAGAGCTTCATATTCTGCTGCATTGTTCGACAGGGGATATCCGAATGTGATACAATATTGGAATTCCTGTTGGTCTGGGGAGATTAGTAGGATTCCAACCCCTGCACCCTTCTGGACCGCCGACCCGTCAACAAAAAGCTGCCAATGTTCGTTCGTGACTATCGTTTGGAGGGGTGAGCGTGGCTTGCTAACGTGGCGATCGTTTGGATTCTCGGCTAACTCCCTTGGTTCCGGCTCTTGTAGGCATTCCTTTGTGAACGTACATTATGCCACAAAATCAGCCAAAGTTTGGGCTTTTATGGCTGTTCTTGGGCGATATTCGATTCCAAACTCGCTGAGCTCCACATTCCATTTGAGCAATCTTCCCGCCAGATCTACCTTCTGAAGGACGTCTTTCAGTGGTTGGTCAGTTAACACCACTATTTTGTGAGACTGAAAATACTGCCTTAGTCGTCGGGACGCCATTACTAGGGAAAAGGCCAACTTCTCTAGCTTCGAGTAGTTTGGTTCTCCTCCTTGCAGTATTCTACTAACATAGTAGATTGGCATCTGTCCTTTATCCGTTTCTTTCACGAGCACGGCGGCCACTGTTTCTTCCGCTGCTGCTAAGTACATGAAGAGGTCCTCTCCTTCATTGGGCCTTGTCAGCAAGGGCGGCGAGGTTAGATATGCCTTCAATTGCTCGAACGCTGTTTGGCATTCTGGTGTCCAGACGAATCTGGCTTTGGACCGCAGCTGCTTGAAGAATGGCAAACACCTGTCCGCCGATTTGGAGACAAACCTGTTCAAGGCTGCTATCCGTCCTACCAAGCTTTGGACTTCTTTCACGGACGTCGGGGGCTTCATGTTGAGAATTGCTTGAACCTTCTCAGGGTTGGCCTCTATTCCCCTGTTAGATACCATAAAGCCGAGGAACTTGCCGGCTTCTACGCCGAACGTACATTTGGCAGGATTAAGCTTCATGTGATAAGCTCGCAGGTAGTTGAAGCATTCGGATAGGTCGTCCAAATGTTGCTTCATGGTGGAACTTTTTACTAGCATATCGTCTACATATACCTCCCATGGTTTTGCCAATCAGATTCTTGAAAACCCTTGTTTACCAGCCTCTGGTAAGTTGCCCCCGCATTTTTCAAGCCAAACGGCATTACATTATAGCAATATAAGCCATCTTCAGTTATGAAGGACGTTTTCTCCGAATCCCTTGGGTTCATGGGAATCTGGTTATACCCAGAGAAGGCGTCCATAAAGCTGAGGAACCTATTGCCTGATGATGCATCAACAAGTCGATCGATGGAAGGCAACGGAAAGCTGTCTTTGGGACAAGCTTTGTTCAAGTTTGTGAAATCCACGCACATTCTCCATTTCCCATTGGCCTTCTTGACCATCACTACGTTCAACACCCAATCGGGGTATTGAACCTCCCTTATGAAATCCGCTTTTAGGAGCTTATCCACTTCTTCCCTTATTGCTGCGATTTTCTCGGAGGAAAATTGACGCTTCTTTTGTTTTATTGGCTTGACTGTTGGATCCACATTCAGATGGTGGGTCATGACCTTAGGGTCTATCCCTGGCATCTCAGCCGGTGTCCATGCAAAAACATCCGCATTTTCTTGAAGAAATTCTGTCAGGTCCATTTGTTCGTCCGGACCAAGTATGGAACTGATTTGAGTTGTTCCTTCTGGTATGTCCGTCCTCAAGGTTATCCTTGTTGGCTTATCGACAGGCTCCGGCTTGGCCGTTCTGTGTTCGTTTCATGCGTCCGGGCTGTCGTTCTGCACCACTTCTGTTCCGGAGTCTCCCTTGTCCGCTATTTCCATAGGTTCGAGCGATTGGAGCCGCCCGTCCGCTGTATCCATAGGTTCAAGGTCTCCTGTCTCAAGTCCTCTTGGGTCTGCAATCAAGGTACAGATCTCCATGTTGACTGCCTCGGACGGTCGTGCAGATTGCTCCCTGTTCACGACCTCCCCTACTCGGACTTTTGTTCTCTCTCTGGTGGGGAGCCTCAAGGAGTTCACATGACACCTTCTTGCTGTGACTATATCGGTGCGCATAAAGCCTACTCCAGTTGGGGTTGGGAATTTGACAGTCTGGCAGTAAACTGCTTCCACAATTTGAGTTTTCTTCATCAACGGGCGTCCTATGATTGCATTAAAAGTTGAGGGCAGGTCCACCACCACAAAAGTGTGGAGCATATTCAGCACGTGATCTCCGTCTCCCAAATAGATTGTTAGCCCTATCTTTCCTTTAGTGGGTATGGGTAGAAGATCGAATCCATATATTGGGTCAGTAGGCTTAAGTTCCTCGTCTGCCAATCCGTATTGCTTGAAAGTGTCGTACATGAGAATATCCACAGCGCTTCCCGAATCAACTAGTATTCTTTCCGTAGTATAATTTGCAATCATAGCCGTGACGACGATTGGGTCAGATCCATTATTCTCATAATCTCCCTCCTTGTTATCAAAGGTTATGGTCCACTCTGGTTTTACGTTCGTCTGCAGTGGAGCCTTGACTCCCAATGACATCACCTGCCTCATGTGCCCTTTCATTCTCCTTTCAGATTGAGCCCATTCCTCAGTTGCGCCGATGATCGTATAAATATGTCCTTTCTCCTCAGGACGTTTCGCTGGGTTTCTTGGGTGTTCCGAGCGACTTTCATTCTGAATTGATCGCCGATCTTCCTTCCTTGGGGACTCAACTTTTATCTTATCCTTCAAATACCCCCGCCTTATGAGGTCTTCGATGAGATTTCTCAAATGAGCACATTCTTCGGTGCTATGGCCGAAACTTTGATGGAACTCACACTTCTTTCCCGACTGCCTTTGCCTCTGCGTGGGTTTCGTGGGAGTTGGCCATTTGACCTTCTCAGCTAATTCACTGTTTGAGATAGCATACAAAATAGCCGATCTGGATTCCACAAGGGGAGTAAAGTTGTGATAAGTGGGCTCGCGACTTCGGTCATTAGCTTTTACTCCTTTAGTGGCTCTGCCTTCCTTCTTCGGCGATCGTCGGCTATCTTTCTGAAATCGAGAATCAGTTATTAAGGCTGGTTCTGAAGTCAGCTCGTGACCCTCTCTAAAAGCCATCGAGAGGTCAGTTTCATCGTAAATTTCAGCCCTATCGAAGCAATCTTTCAATTTCTTTGGGGGCCGCTCTCCCAAAGAATAGCGTAACTCCCGGTGTAGCAGCCCGTCCATGAAGATCTCTATGGCATCTTTATCAGCTAGATCATCCACCTGGATGTGAGTCTCACTGAACCTTTTCACATAACTTGACAGGCGTTCGCCCACCTGCTGCTTGATAGCCCTAAGGTATCTGATCGTCTTTCCCTTTTGAACTCGACTGTTAAATCCTGCCTCGAATCGTAGAGCCAGCTGTTCGAAGTTAGTTATCACCCCATCTTCCAATCTGTAGAACCATCTCTGGGCTACATCTTCCAATGTCAAGGGAAAGAGTCTGCACATAACTGCATCAGAAGCTCGTTGTACGGACATAATTTCCCTGAAATGACTCAGGTGTTGCTTCGGATCCCCCGTTCCATCGTACTTCTCCTTCGGGTGTTTTATGTGGGGTGGTACCGTGACCTGACGGATCACCAAGGATAAGGGGGATGGTTCCTTGGAGATTTCTTCGAGGGGTCTAAGCTCGTCTTCTTTTTTCTTACTTAGCTTTTTCAGCTGAGCCTTGACGATTTGCTCTACTTGGGCCTCGCTTATAACCGATTTGGAGCCTGCTTTCTGGCCCTGTTCCTTTGCCCTTGGTCGAGAAGAAGCTTTGTCCGACTTGCTTGTATGCCGATCGGCGTCCCCTTCTTTCCTCGATTTTGGTTTCGCCCGATCTTCGGGCCTATTGCCCTTTTCACCCTGCGGTCCCGCACTCTCGCCTTCTCCTTCCCTATGTGCCTGTACCACAGATTGAAGTCTCTTTCCCCCATCTTTAACCCAGACGTTTGACGGTGGGACTCGCCTGTTGCGATCGTCTGGTTGTGTGCGGGATCCGCCTTGTCTTGCTTCAAGGGCCGCTATCCGGTGTCGAGCTCCTTGCGCTTCGGCCAAGGCAGCCTTCTCTCTCTCCAACACTGTCTTCTCTCGAGCAACTACTTCGAGCATCTGCTGTTCCATCCTGAAATTCTCAGCCGTCAGGTGGGCTATGAGTAAATCGCGGTCGTCCGCTGAGCGGTTCACTCGGGGAGGCGGGGTGGTTTCAGCCCCATATCCCGGTGTCCTGCCCTGGGGCGGCGTCCTGGCGTCTTCTCTCAGTCTCGATGTCCCCGCTTGCTCACTCACAATCGTCGAGTCAACTGCAGGGAGGGGGTTCCATTGCTTGAATGTTTTCGTGAGCAGATCGAACCGATACAGCAATTCAGCAACGGATGTCGGAGTGGCTGGTTGCGGGATGGGAGT
>AWUE01012917.1:0-20045 GCA_001974825.2 Corchorus olitorius
ATGATGTTTTCTCATGGCATGTACGTATTATTATAAATAAAGTTTGAAATGATAAAAATGCCCCTGATGGCCTCGGTTGAGTAGCTACAACCGCAGGACTTGTTTTTCGACCGCTGATTTGATGGATTTATTTTGAACTTAAAGCTTGGCTCTACATCTTTTTGTGTATACACACATGCATGTTTTAGCAGCAAAGAAATTTGTGATATTTCCTCGGATTTCTAAATTGACAGGCCATAACTTATTTGATAGAAATAATTGTTTATGGTATGTACGAACGCATGTGTTTTATTGATGACTATTGGTTTTTATATAAATTGGGGCTATGGTTTCAATTGTAACTATACTGCTGTTTTTGACATACGATATTAGCGTAAGAAATATGATTTTGATGTTCATCTATAAATTTTGAATGCCCTGAATATGATATGGTTTTTGATAAATTGACTGGAGTAAAGATGATTATCATGGTTTTGTAAGTGACTAAAGAGCCCCAATGAAATCTCATATCTTGATTTGAAATTAGATGTTCTAGATTGGCCATGCACTTCACTCTTAATGTGATGTTAGTTAGCCCTCTGCACTCACTGAGTATTCATTGGAATACTCACCCTTTCAAATTCTTGCTGTGTTTTCAGGGACATTTTATTCTGCTGGACTCGACATTCTTGGGACTCTCTTGGTAGACGAATCTTGTCTCCTTGTAGTTATTGCAATAATGGATCCACTGGCGTTATTTTAAAATCTTCCGCTATTTACAATTCTCTTATTTGTAAATTACTTTACAAAACGCTTTTATGTAACTTTGATAAATTGTTTTAGTATATACTGCTTTATTTGATTTGGTTATCTATTTTTGAAAAATTGTTTATAAATTGTATTTTTATGCTTTGTGAGACCTTGGGTGCGTGTAACAAGTGGCACGCATTCCGAGGTAACACGGCGGCTGTCATGTGATCGACTCTGGGTCGGGACGTGACAAAATCTATACAAGAAAGATGGGGGAATAGAACTTGGAAAATTTACAAACATCCACATGCATGACGAAAAAGTAAGTTGGTGGAAGTTTATAGAGAAGTCATTCATTAGTACCTTTGGGACTCTGGTGAGGTTTTATATTAAGCAAGGGGGGATTATAAATCCTCAACAGCTTGCTATTTCCAAGGTTGATACATCCCTGAAACCTCTACCAGAGTGTGTTACGAATGGTGAAGATGTTAACAATGTTACCAGGATTTATGTGTCGTATGATTAGGTTGCCATTTGGGATGGAGGAGTTAGATCCTGATTTCGGGTTACCGAAAGAGTTGATAATATTTCTCCATGTCCTTAGCAACGACAACTTGTAACTGTGTGCTATCTTCTTGTGTTAATTTGATCTTATCTTATTAAGATTGTGACATAGTTGTGTGGGGTCATTTTGGAGACCCTTAGAGAATCAAATTAAAGAAGGATCCAATTCTGGTTGAAATATATAGTTATTCAAATGCTAAACATACTGCCCCAACCAAATATACACATCAGATTGACGTTGTGCAATATGGTTGTAATGTGCTTCATCATTATAATGAGAAACGATATGACTGGATTAAGATAGTTTCAATTTATATATAGTGGATTATAATAAACTTTTTGGTTGCTTATTGATTGATTTGTTGGTTTTTGTAGCATCCAAACAAATTAAGACTGCACTTAACCAAGGCTGAAATTGAGGGGACGCTGAGTGCTGCCATTCCCAATTTGTATGTTTACCTCTATAATCCGTACTGGAGTATGCCAATAAGATATACTTATATAACCTTTTGTTTTGATTTGCTTTTGTTGTTATTGTTGTTTTGTTTTTTCATGGTCATTTTTAATATTTTGATGCAGGTCTAGGTCTAGGATACTTTTTACAGGTCGTTAGCTGCTAAGTACTTTTAAGATATTGACGATCATTAAATGTCATTTTTCTATCAGGCTACAAAGATTGTTTCGGCGAAGTGAAGGACATGAGTCCATTTATTGCATTGGTCTGAACAAGATTTTTTGTTTGGCCTTAACAAGATTTTGTTTGGGTAAAAACCGAAACATGAAAAACAAAACAAGATTATTTTTGCTTTGATATAGTAGTCTCCCTAACAAACTTTTGTTCTTTATGGTTAGGACTTAGGAATAGTTGCGGAGCCAAGATTCCAATTTTGGGGGCCAAACTAAAATTTCCAATTTTGGGGGCCAAACTAAAATTAAAAATGTCAAATAAATAGGTTATTATTATAGTAAGTTTAGGCAGAATTACTTTTTAGTACCATGAATCATAGAATATTGATTGATTACTACTATAAAAGTTCATAATTATTTAAAAGGAAATGTATAAACTTCATATCATAATCCAAGTAATTTTATTTCCTAACCCCATTTGATATAAACACATCATGAATTCACAATCTAAATTAAATCATAAACTAATTTCTAATTATTATTTTTTTTTGAAGCCAACAAATCATCCATTAAGAATAAGAGATGTTACAATCAGAGTTTAGAGGATCATGCAACCAAGGAGGCATATCCACAATCCATACAATCTCTTCATTAATAAACAAACCATGTTGAGCTAAGTGATGAGCAACCATGTTGCCTAATCTACCTATGTGCTGAATAGAACAATGTTGGAATAAAATCTTCAAGCTCCTTGCTTCTTCAATGTATGCTCCAATAGGCGAAAAATCAGGATCATGCGAATTAATCTTGCGAATGATGCTTAGAGCATCACCTTCAAGGATAATCCTGGAAAACCCCATTTCCCTTGCCCAACTTAGAGCACGGACAGCAGCAAAACTTTCAGCAGTATAGGCATCATCTACATGTAATATCGTACCTGAGCAAGCTCCAAGAGGCAAGCCAACAGAATCTCTAGCGATAATCCCATAAGCTCCAACCTTCCTAACGATAGAGAGAGTAGCATCAAAATTAATTTTCACCAGTTCAAGACCAGGAGGAAACCATCGTGGTGGATCGGATTTCAGTCGAATAGCAGCAGCTTGTTGGCATCTTGCATACTCTTTGAAATAAGAGTAAGCAAAAGAGGCAGTATCAAAGGGTCTAGTGACCTTATTATCATACAAAGCCATATTCCTTGCTCCCCAGATAGCCCAAGCCGTGAGTAAATTTAAATGAAACCAATCAGAATTTGACTCCAAATCAATGTGAACTCCATCCGCAACTTGATTAGCTTCATCATGGACAAAAAAATTAGACACATAATCCCAAACCTCAATTGCATATGGGCATTGCCGAATAGCATGAATAATTGTCTCATTTTCCTGTTGGCAACGGAAACACAATCTCTCTACCTCCATATGCCGATTATACAAGTTCTCCATAACAGGAAGAATTTCATAAAATAATCTCCAAGCAAATACCCGAACCTTGGGAAGAACCTCAGCATTCCAAATACGTCGGAGAAATCGCTTGTCATCTTGTATCACTGCTAGATCTAATTTCTAATTATAATTCAAGTAATTTTCACTTTCTACATTATTTTTGTATATATACATAAATATTCACAATAATTTATAAAATATAAATAAACTTTTTCAAATTTTAAAATAAACAAATAACCCATAACTTTCCATTATCAAAGAAGACAAAATCTTAACTTCTCTTGATTCTTGGAACTTGCAAGTTGCAAAGGTGGGATTGTAAGAAATAAAAATACAAGAAATTTTGCTTGAAAATCGAATTCTAGTGGGAGAGATCCGACTGAGAGGAAAGGGTTTTAGGTGGGGGCCGTGGAGGGGTCACTTTTAACCTATTAAATTCAGCTTCTTTAAGTATCTTTTATATTTGTTTTTACAATTTTTTCTACTATTTCATGGTCTGTTTGGTAGGAAGGAAGGAAAGGGGCGAGGAAGAAAATTTGTTTAATTCAATGGTTGTGATGTATAATCATACATGCTACTTTGTAGCTCAACCCTTGGATTGAGTAAATTTCCTTCCTTACCCTTTTCCTTTCCTTCCTACCAAACGAAAACTTGGAGTTATGAACCACAACTATTAAAGGATTAAAATGTAAAACTCTTAGGAGGACTAAAATATATATTGGGTAAATTACATATATATATATACCCTATGATTTTGACTGAAACAAATATGACCCTTGAGGTTTAAATTTTGACACTTAACTATATTGTGTTTATTTTCCGTTGTCAAATTCCTTAATACCATTAATTTTATTTCTTTTTTCCGTCATTTCTTTTATTCTTTTTAACCCAACAAACATGTTTCTGTTTTATCCAACTCTACGTATATACATAAAAAAGTCTTTCAACTTTATTTTTTATATGAGTATTTTTAATTTCAATCATTAATATTCAAATTGTTATATAATATTTTTATTTTCACTCATTAATAAAATCCCCTAGCACAAATGCTATTTATTTCTTACAAGACGCCTATCTTCTTTTCTTGGCCAATTAATGGGACTCTTTCTTCCAATCCACGTTTGACACCTATCTTTTTTTTTTTTCTATTGGCCAATTAAGGGGACCCTCCTGATGCATGCCTTGAGTTAAACAACCCCATATTTAAATGGCATTACATATATCTCTTTTAAATTTACTAGTCTTTACCTTCCATGTGCGTTGCACGTGACCCATCGTGTTTAAATTATGTGAAAATTAAAATAATAATTGAAATTAATTATAAGTTAAAGGAAATAATTATATGTTACTATTCTCTTATCTTAAAAAATTGTAAATTCTTGATACACACTCAATTAGAGGTGATCACAGTTCGGTTCCGATTCTAAACCGGTGGTTCCAGTTCCAAAGAAATTGGAACCGGAACCTTAACCTTTAAGTAGAGGTTCGGTTCCGGTTCCGGCAGTTCTCATTTTGGCCTAGAGTGAGGAAGATGATAATTAATTACATTTTGAGGGTAATTTTAAGCTATCATTACACCTAATGATAATTTACCAAAAAAAAAAACATTAAAAAATTTATAATTGAGAGGGGTGGATATTTTAGTCAATTCCTTTTTTTATATGTAGTTAATAATATATGTAGAATAAATATGACAGTGACACAACAAGGAATTCCTTACTAGCAACTACAATGAAAATGTTTTATTGATAAATTAGGCCCTGAACTATATGAAAAATGTCAAATAAGATCATGAATTTCAATTTTGACTAATTGAGCCCCTAGAAGTTCGATTTTGACTAGATAAGCCCTTTTGCCATTAGAAAAAGCCATATCAACTTGTAAATTTTCTGAAAAAGGATTTTTTTTTTGTCAAAAATAAATCCAAAAAATGACTTCAATTTTTTTTTTCAATTTTTTCTTCTCTAGAAAATTTATCCTAAGCTGATGTGATATTTTTAAATCATGTGGCATGCTGGCCACTTCTTCTCACGACAGAAGGGTTTATCTTCCTAAAATTGAATTTTCAAGAGCTCGATTGGCTAAAATGGAAGTTCAGTCAAGAACTTATTTGACATCTTTTTATATAGTTTAGGAGCCTATTTATGTAATAAGCCCAATGAAAATGTATGGTACAAGTTATTAGAACTTAGTCAAGATTCCAAATTACAACATATTAAACATAATTTAACGTTGAATATAGCATACGTTCTTAACAAAGTCTCCAATATATAACAAGATACAGATACATCATACATATACTCGTATTTACAAAGCCAAGTTCAATAAAAAGAGCTGTGCAATTTCTCATTTCCCCCATTAGTAGGAGAAATGATTCAACTATAATGTTTTTTAAATAATAAAAGAATAATTAGTTAGAGAGAGAGTATTATTTGGAACCAGAAGGTTTGGTTTGACCCTGACCACCTTCTTGAACATCATCATCTCCAATCTTAACGGTCCGAATCTTGAATCTCTCGAGCCTCAACGGCGATTCGCCACCCTTGTTCGACGGCGTGGGTGGCGAGCCTAAGCTCAAACTCCTTTGCAACGTTTTAACCGCCGCCGTATTATTATTCGATTTGCCTTCACCCAACACCCTTCCAACTCTCCTGAAAATGTCAATGAACTCATTTTGAAGCTTTGGGAAGATCTTCTTCAGCAGTTCCTGTCTCCTGACATAGAATTCCCTGAAAAATTCTAACAAAAACAACAATCTGGGGTCACTTGCTGATGATTTCCCAAGTCTGTTTGCCCTTTCCTGAATCCTATGATGATCATCACCCATGTCACTATATGTTCTCCTGTAATAAAGACCTCTTTCCAGAATGGACAAATCATCCAAATCATCTCTCCCCAAAAATGGAGATCTGATTTCCATGTCTGAAACAAGTGACAATGATGAGCTCATTTTTTCAGGAATATCTAATTGCAAATCCCATACTGGATACCCTTCCGGCCGCTGCATTGTTTTTCTTCTTCTAGTGTTGACCTTTTCTTGAGGACAAAAATGGTATGTTTTGAACAAAATGCTTGATATGTTGTTGTTGTTGTTGTTTTAGTTTTCAGTTTGGTTGGGAGGATTTATATAGAGAAGAAAAGAAGATGATTGATGAGCAATCAAAAGAATTAAATGAGGATTTCCAAGCCATGACTTGGTCATTTGAATTAAGCAACGCGTTGTTTTGAGTGTTTGACTCATCTATATACAAATATTTATTTATGTGTTAAGCAAATGTTTCATTCTTGCTTGCCACAGTTAATTTTTGACATAGGATATGATGATTACAGGCCAAATCACGGCCACGTGTATATATATGGAGATATTTTTTGAGGGAATATATGGAGATATTAGTTAAATCAAATTTTGGTCAAATTGAGGGTATATAAGAGAAATTTTAAACCTTTGGTGGGCAAAAAAGCCCTTTTATCAACCAATGATCAAATACTTTTCTTTGTTTTTCTTTCATTCATTTTTACCACTAGTATTTTAGAATATTATCTTTTAATCACTAGCTAGGGATAAGAGTTCAGAACTCAACAAGGTCAAAAAGCAATTTGGTTTCAATGATATAGCGACATTAGTGCTAGAACAATTTGATAGATTTAGATTATTATCAATGCAAGGTAAGATCTTATTAAAAGACAATGGAGGAAAAACTAATTTTATCAAAATCAAATCTAGAGATTATATTAATTAATTTCATTATTAAAAATATATATAGAAAAAAAATGGCTTTCATTTCTTGCATAACTTGGTCACCTTCCCTAGTTCCCTTTAAGCAAAGGAATTTTTTAGGTGATGTCGATGAGCCTGCGTGCCCTCACGTCTTTGTTACTAGATATTGATATACTATTATTACTAAATAAATTTTGGACCTTGCTTCTCTTCCCGAAGCTGAGTCGCCTATAAACTTGTATATAAAATGGAGTTGTATGGATTCGGTTTACGTTTAAATAGACTTCCTTTTACATAGTTTAATTCTAGAACCAGAAATCTTACAAGAAAAGTTCAGGGCTTCAAAAAGTCAGGACCCCAGAGCTACGACTTGGTTTTAGGTTCCAGAAGCAGAAACTCAGAAAGGCTTCACTTGCATAGCGTTTACTGAGAGTAAGTGACTGACAACAGTGTGCCCCCTTTATACCATTTTTGGGGGGTATATATATAAGTTTAAATTGGTACAAAACTATATATGTAAACAAGAGCAATATTGAAAAAATAAAATTGCATCCCTTTACAAACTCTATCTCCCTTAACTACTGTAGAGAATAGATAGAGATAATAATACATAAATTGCTTTCCTAAAGAGATATATATTACCCTATGAGTGGCATCTTAGTATGAAGCAAGTATTATTCTTGAATAAGATGCAATGCAATAAAGTTACAAGAATTTTAACTGTGCTACAATCTATGGATGTCTGGTCTGAATTGGTTGTCATAAAATGAAAACTGATCCGGAGATGCCCCAACTGATCTGGTTGTATGAAAGGCTGGAAATCCTTCATTAGCGTGCATCTGCGGCACTAGGTCAGGATACGGGGGGAAGGTGGGGTAATTCTGCAGACTGGATGATGGCAGGCCTGGTTCCAAGTAAGGACTTGGCTTCTGAGTGGATAATTTTGACCCTATCTCTGCATATTGACCTGCGAGAATACGATCCTCCTTGATATAACTAGATGAAGCATATGCAGTTGGGACAGTAGAATAACTTGATCTAGTATCCATGTAAGGGCTACTGAAAAAACGATCACTGGTAATGGGCTGATAATTACTAGAACTACTTGACTGTGTGTTAATGTAAGAGTTAGTGAGAAGATAATTGCCAGTCGTTCTTGCAACTCCTGTATCAGTGTAGTTCACCAAACTTAACTGTGAACCTGAACCGAGAAAGTTCACTTTTGGGGCCTCCACTGAAAAGTCTGTTGGTACCCTGAAGAGTCCCGAGCATCCAACAGGAATCTCTACCCTATCCCCAACATTTCTTCCAGAACCAGAAGGTTCAATAGCTTTTCTAACAGAAACACCTTCTTTCAATGGCAATGTATTCATTTTCTGTTGCAATGACAACCTAGCTTGTTTAAGTGCATCCAGGACACCAGTAAACCTGCTAGATGTTTCATGTGGCACCAATGCATACTGCTCATTTTTGTTTCCTGGAGGTTCTCTGTGTGAACTATTGCCCATATCAGATGAAAAGAGTTGGACTGTATGGTCTCCAGAGGAAACATGTGGCTGGCCAAAGCGATGGGAGATATGGGAAGGAGGATGGTTGCTGTGCAGACTCTCCTGATAATGATTTTCCTCTGCCATGAGATGTGACTTTTGAACTGGGAAGTTAGGACCTAGAGATACAGGAGAAACATCACTGCTATACCTCTGATCCTTTGAGTGATCCGTATCACCCTGTGATGGTCGCCCAAGATCATGGGGATGAGTTTTGGGTAACCCTCCAGTAAAGCTAACGTGCTCCCCCCGATCCCCTAGGACTTGTGAGGTAGCTGTTTCAGATACATATTGAGCTTGTGTCTTGATCTCATATCTTTCCTCAGTGACATCTGAGTGGTTCCCAGGATCGCATGAATCCTAAATAATTTATGACCAAAAACCCATAATGTCAGAATTCAGCGGCATATGGCCAAAAAAAAAAAAAGAATTCAGCGGCAAGATTTTATAAGTGCCTAAACATTCGATAAAAAGTGTAGACAGCATAAGATAAGCTCAACAATCCTTATACTTATTTGTCATCGATAAAAAAAGTTAAAACAAAGCAATTACTAGAGGATAGTGCATATAGCAACCACAACAAAGAATATTAATGCTTTTGACACCAGGAAGAGGCTAAAATAGGGTTTTTTTCTTAATAATTTTTTTAAACATTCTTTTAGGTATGGTTATTTTCTCCATAATAATGAATCCAAAATCATATAAATTTTATTTCATAATAGAAGTAAACATATGAAAGAGATGGCTTGGACAAGATATGCAAATCAGATAGACATTAGTTCTTTCCTAATGAATATAACTTAACTTGCATTCACCAACTAAACTAGAAGAGAAGGTATCAAAAAAAGGACATAACAGGAGAAAGAGCCAAATGGTGACAGCAAGCTCAAGACAAAAAAGAAAGACTGGAAAAATCAGAACTTCAGAAGCTTTTTGTCAAGCAGTTAGTTAGCTATATATTTACCTCACAATGCTGCTCTCTTTAGTGACATTGATGTTGGGTAACAATAATATTAGACATTTTCATTCCATATAGGATGTTATGCAACCCAGTGGGCTTCATTTTGACCAGACCTCAGTTATTGAGTCCATAAGCTTTTAATATTGGAGTGACAAATTATGACCACTTAAGAAATATTATAATAAAGTTAGGAGAGCAGAGAGAGGGCTGAGCCAGACATAAAGTACTGAGTGTCATGCTATTGAAGAAAGCAGGATAACAGCTGACTTGTGAACTGGAAGTGGGAAGTTATGATTGGGATTTCGAAGCAGGTAAATTAGAACTTAGAATTTGAAGAAAAAAGTCAGAGGCAGGTGGGAGAGAAAAGAAATCGACACTGAAAGTCTCTTCGTAGTATCAACCCCCTTCAAAATGAGGTTAGCATACCTATATTCTGACCTTGAGATGTAGTTGATGCATCAAAAAAAAGGTCATGCATCTATCAGGCTAAAAGGCATTCCAAGGTGATTGGCTGCAAGGGCAGTATTAGAGTTCGAGCTAAAGAAAATTCAGAGTTTTTGCGGGTGGTTTCGGATTGTAAGAAAGGGTAGATATAGTGCCCTACATAGAATATGATGCAAGGAAGACACTCCTAGTACAGAGAAAGGTTAAGAGAAGGATCTTCACCAACATTAAATCTGAGAACAGCATGGCTTACTCTCCCCAGCATCCCACAAAATTGAGTTAAACCATGGATGTCCAACTTATATTAGTCTTGAGAGTAAAGTTAAACCCTCCAATTTGAATTGTATGACATGACTGCTACAAATTTCTTGCAAGGCATAGTAAGGAATGAGGGTAAGTTGGAAAATTTCTGCTTTGCCAAAACTGAGCATCTACGGTGGCATCTTTATTTTCTTTTATCGCATGAACCTAAGTTCTCTATCCAATCTGCATCGCACCTTTAGAACTTGAACTACACCAAGCCGCAACCTAAAAATTTGCTAACTCACATTTCCTTCTTTTTTCATACATACTCTTATGGAAATACCTTTGAACATAAGATGAAATTCCTTAATAATTATGGCTTTATCTTTAAATTTCTAATTTTCCAGCATATGTCAACAGACTTGCCAGCTTTACTTTCGAAAATACATTTGCTCAAAAATCATAATTAATGATAATATGAGTTATGCCTTAAATCCCTTTTAAAACTCTTTCAAGCCGCTCTTTTTAGAATTAGACACCACCAAGCTGCCATTATTAATTTAGTCAGAACATTCCAGATCATGAACAGTATAGCAGAAACCCTAAAGATCCTGCACCCAGAGAGTTTGCACTTGATAATTCTATCTATCTATTCTAGACATGTGTTTAATGACAAGAATGTTGGAAGATTATTTATTTCATTCTCTTTTCTTTTTGGTGTGTATGTGTGTGGGTGTTGTTGGCTGGGTGGGTGGGCGTGTGTTTACAGCAATATTAATTTATTTAATACTATAATGATTCTACCATTAATTGAATCAGAAGAAACTGCTTAAAAAGTTAATAAATAAAGAAAGCACCAATATAGGGAGCATATTCAATTGTGATGAAGGGGAGGTGGGGAACAAACAAACAAACAACATTTGCAGTAAATGCCTTCCTAGTCTAGTAGATAATTTGCTTCCTTTTCTCAAGTAAGTTTGAAATGTCTGACGCAGTTAGCATAGACCTAAGCATGTCTATCATGAAATTTAGTTCTTTTCCGATAAACATATAAATGCACGAAACACATTATCATAATATCAGAACTAACAAAGTAAAAGAACTTAAATCATTTTGGTTCTAATAAGTGCTAGCAAAACATACCGGTGTACAACTGTTATGTTCTCTGAACTTCTCTTCCCATTCTCTTTGGGCCCTTTCCATTGCTTCATAACGGCCAATAAGTTGCGCTTGATGTTCTAGGGCTTTTTCCATGTCTTTCTGTCCTTCATTCCCCTGAAAATCAAGATCAGAACCAGTTTCATTTCTTTCTTCTTTTAAGGCATCAGAATGTGAGCTTTTCTCCTCATGAATTTCAGAACCCATTGGCGAGATATCAGGCTCAGCTTTGGAGTGAATGGGATTAACTTCTGACGAGTTTATAAGCCCATTTTCTTGTGGATCGACCTTGACCTTGTCTGATTTAAGATCCTCCGCCACAGATCTGATAAATAAAGCAAGAATATATATAAATTTTTGTTTAACAGACTAATGAGAGTATAACCTGGAGAGAATATCCATGTTGAACGAGAAGGAAATTAACATACACTGGATGAAAAAGATCTCTAGTAAATCATTTTTATATCTGAAAATTAGAGAATGATCTGTAACAATAAGGCTTTTTCTTTTTGATTTTCAGTTCTGCAGCTTCCATGACACATTAAGCTGTACAAATAGTATCAAAGTAAAAATTTATCGTCTTCATTGCCTTTTTTCTTTCTTTTTGCTAATTTCCAATTGTTTTTCATGATAACAGTCCAATTTTAGATCAGCTCTCAATCATTGTCTTCCATGACAAATCAAAATTGCGCTATCATTTGCAATCTTAAGGCCCCTTGCTCCTTGCATCCAAGAACACTATTTATCATACAGGGTTTATCATGCAAAACTACAGACTCATTCGCAAATTCACTACATCTTAGTGTAATCTCTTCTGTTTTTATTTAAGAAGCGAAAAAGAAAGGTACAATTTTTGTGAAGAGTAAAAGAAACAGAATCATGTTTTACTAACCTTGATTCCCGACGTCTTATCTGCCGGCATGACTTTCCTTGGCGGTGTCTTGGAGAAGGAAAACCCATAGGTGCAAAACTGTTACGCCTTCTTACAAGTGAATCTTTATGCCTTTCAGGAGAAAGAGAAGCACTCTTGCGGCCTTTCCAAGACAAGCTTCTACTAGATACTGGTGAAAAATCAAGGTCAGAACCTGAGAGTTCCTCTGAATCTTTTCTTCTCACTTTTGAACTTACGGAGCTCTCTTCTTCTTTAGTAGAACCATGATCCATGTTGGATTCAAAAGGTATCTCCTGGTCGGAGCTTGAATCAAATTCCTCAGATATATCACTTACTCCATTATTCTCCAAAATAGCAAGAACATCTGCTGTGGCCTTTTCTGCCCTCCTCCTTTGGACAGACACAATTTTTAGCTGTTCCTCTAATTCAGCTACCTAGTCATAAAGAAAACAACATCATAAATCCTTGAATGAAGGTGTATATATATGAACATGAAAGAGAAAAAAGAATGAAATCTAAAACCAGAAAATCTAATATGACCTCATAAGTATAACATGAAAATTTACCTTTCTAGCCAGTTCATCAGCTCTCTGTCTTGCACTTTTTGAGACAGATCGTTCAGAGAGTAAACGTGCTCGAAGGAATTCAATGGTCATTGTAGAATCCTCCATGTTGCAAGATGTCCTGACAAAACAAGGATAAAATAATCACCCAAAAATAAAACAGCAGACTCAGACCTTATTTACGATAATCTTACAAACGTGAATTCAATATATCCCCTCAAACTCCAGTGGGCCTGCATGACTGACTTCATATGCATTGAAAGTAATGTCCAAACTCAACAAATGAAAAAGGTTCGATCAATTCATCCACAAAAGTACTACCAATTACTACAGCTAACACCCCTCTGGATTGGATTTTATGGAAACTTCAACAATATTTGAATCGACACTTCACTTTGTCCAGATGAATAAATCAATTTTATTTATCAGCTAAAAAATGTACAATGGAAGTAGGAAGGCTTGCTTTATAAGCCACAAAAACATGTACTTCCAAGGCATGAGGAGGCTTCATCCAGGGAAAGACAACAGCTATCCATGCAAGACAGAACTTGACTGGGAAACTAAGCAAGGAACACAACACTAACCATGTTGCAGGTACATCAGAAATATATCCTAGTTCTTATGAAAATTAATTACCAATTAAAACTAAAGCAGCACTGAAGACCTCCTCTAAACTTAGCTTTAATACGAGAAACCATAGCTTAGTAAGGTCAGAGTAAGATCAGCAATAGCAGTTCTCATACTTTCTTTAGCTCTTTTGCTAACAAACTTTATAAAGACTAAAGAGACGCATCGTAAACCCGATCTTGAAATAATCATATAGCACATGAATCTCCCATCAACATTCGTAATTGATTGAATTTGAATACCAAACACTCCAATTTATCTAGACATAACTGTTTATTTATAGTTAAAACCAGGTTTGCACTGTGCCACTCTCAACATAACACTTCTAAAAGTCTGAAATTTGGCTTTTTAATCACAACCAAGACAAAGAAGCAAGTAATAAGATACTAACCACGGCAGAAAACTTATATTTAATTCAAAAACAAAGAGAGTTCATAACTCATAACTTCACCCAAAAAATGAAAAACACCCAGGAGCTAAAACTTCTTCAAGAGCATGAAAAACTAACTGAAAGCATACAAAACAATAAATTTAAGAATACCCAGATTATATTTACCTCTGATCTTGCTTTTCGTGATCAGGATTCTGCATTTTAGAAGCAGCAGGCTTTGATCAGCTACACTCCAACACCTCCAAAAAAAGTCAGCTTCTTTGATTAAAAGGACAAAAAGTTCAGAGAGGATTGAGTGAGGAAAAACAAGGATTTAGATTCAGAAGGAAAAGCAAAGTAGAAATGAGTGAAAAATACGTTAGAAAGCAAAAGCCAAGATGGGATTTGGAAGACTTTTACTTTTGTTTGTGTGGTTTTCACTAAAATTAAACTTGGAGGGGTCCGTTGGGAATTGGAGAAGAAAACAGAAAGAAGTTTCTCATTATTTTGGGGACGTCCATTTGGACAAAAGCTGGCCCGCCCCACTTTCTGTGCTATCTTTCTTTCTTCGGCTTCTTTTTCTTTCTTTTCCGATTTACACTTTTTTTCTTTGAAAAATTTACACATTATTAATCTTATATATCTATTTTTTTTTAAGACTAATTGCTCAACTAAGGGCAAAACGTCTCACTTCTTGTCTAATTTGGGGTAAAACCTTTGAATTTTGTCGATTTGGGGGAAAACGTTTCTGTTCGCGCCAAAAAATCTCTTTGGAGTTCTTGGTGAAAGGGTACCGAGCGTGCCAATCAATTAAAGTGCGATGAAAATTAAAAGATCAATTTTGTCTTAAAAATTGAGAAAAAGATGCAAGTAAAAATAAAAGTTCAATTTTGTAGTAAAAATTGAGAAAAAATGCAGTGAAAAGTAAATGATTGCTTGGAGTGCAGCAAACATAAAAATAAATCAAATGAGTTGCGGATCTGAATCAAAGTCACACAAACGTGTTTAAATCATTGATTCCAGATTCAGAAAACATAAAAAGGATTGCGGTAAAAAAGGATATTTTCTTGATTCATGAAAGGAAAAATAACAAGGTTTTGTTATTTGATTGCAAATGAAAAGTAAATACAAGAGATTTCTTGTAAGAACAAGATTGATAATAATAAAAATAAAATCAAGTGAAGAACTTGATGAACAATATTGAGAAATAAAGATGAAAGCTCTGAGGCTTGTTGGAAAAAAGATAAAAGAAGCACTGGGCTTGATTGATTTGCACTGGGCAAGTGTTTTACTCTGAGGAGAGGTTCATGGAGCGGATTTTCGTTGGAGGCTGCTCTCTTTATATAGGGGCCGGCCTCCTAGGGTTAGATGCAATCCGACGGTCCAGATTAACTCCCTCTTGATTCTGCATTATCTTCTGAATTTAATTCCTGATGTAAATCCCTTTAATTAAGGAAAATTCCACCAAATCAGCCAAGAGAAAGTCCACCACGTTTGTGCCTCTTAATTGTGATAATTACTGAATTTTGAATTAAATTGGCTCCAAAAGTCTCGGTGCAGCAAGCAGAGGTGGAAAACCAAGTGCGGAGGAGCCAAATGGTGCTGAAACGGATTCCAAATGCCACGAAACTTTAAACTTGATCAATTGGACATGGGATTAGGCTAAATATCATATCACCATGATCATATGACAAAATCATGAAAAATCGATTAAGGCAATGGCTTAAACCGAGCTAATTTAGCCATACTATCCTTAATTGAATAAAAGTGAAAAGTTATGAAAATGGACAAACATGGCTAAATTCCTCCAATAGCATCAATATTACATGAAAACCGAGTTATTGTGCCAATTGGTGAAATCGCCATGCAAAAAATGTCTCGGGATTGAATTCTGTCCTTAATTGCACAAAATGCAAGTTTTCTTCCGGGCTTGGAATGAGCTGAAATTTGGACAGAGTGTTCTTCATAATATTTGGAACAACTTTAATAAAAGACATGTTGCCAATTCATTCATCTTCAACCTCAATTTCGAAACCCTAATCCCATTGTCCTTAATTGAAACTTGTAAAAGTTTAACCCGGGAGGGCCCAAATCCGGTTTTAATGGCCTAGACCGGTCAAACCCAAATTTTTGGAGTAAAATGGGGCGGTCTGGCTGTTTGAAATCATTTAATTCATTTAATTTCATAATTTCCATAATTTCCTTAATTTCCATAAGTAATTTGGGAGTAATTAAGGAAATTAAATCAATATTCAACTCTTTCCTTGTTGAATTTGGCCTAGGGTGGACTAAATCCAACCATCCATAGGACTTTAGAGGATTAAATCGAGGCCATCCATTTTGAGCAATTACATGATTACCCTGGGTGTAAATCATGGTATAAACAATGCCCCCCTAATCTTTATTCTTTATTTAAGAATTAAGATTACTAAGAGTTTTAATTGCTCTTAATTCCCTTTTGCCGCAAGTCTCTTCCTCTTTTTGCCTCATCTCGACGTCGACTCCCCTTGCTGCTTCCATCGCACCTTCTTCCTTCCTCCAAGCTTGGCTCCATCGACATCTCTATGGCACCAAAGGACACCAAGTCATCGGATGGCAACCATAGCCATAACCGAAGCTCAAAGTCCCATTCGGCCAAGGACAATTCCCATGAAGGTGCTGCTAAGTCCGTTACCAAAGTGAAACATGCTGTTCTGAGTTCATCTCTTCGACATCGAGCTAATGCACCTCCCTCCAATCAACCAAAATTGAAGTCCATGGTAGTGCAAGAGAAATCTTCCATCATGCAAGGTAGTTTCTATCCAATTGTTGCTCCAATTCTTAAAATTAATTGACTTGGATTAACCACTTAATCTTGCACATAATTGATAATTTTCCTAGGCTAATTTCGGCATCCAATTGGTGCCAAAATTGTTGCACTAGTCGGCTTGGTTACAAACCCTAGCCGAATTGATTTTCCTCATGGCGCCAACGCATAATGCTTGCACCTAATTTTGTAACAATTGCCACCAACTTTGGCTTTGTCGTTTCTGATCGAAAGTGGCAGCAAACTGTTTCGTCTAAAGCTTTATATTTTGCTTGATGGCCAAATAATAATTGTGGCCATAATTCAACGTTTCATGCGTCCAAGGCTTTCAAAACCTTCAATTTCCTTTTCCTGGTGCAATTTCGCACCATTGCTTTGCCAAATATCGCCACAAGCATTGCTTATTTTGCTCAAAAATCAAAAGTGGCAGATTTACCAAAGCTTTGAACAATTTTTTTTTTTAGCACAATGGCCGAATAGTCAATTAATGGCCATATACCGACTGCTTGCAATTGATATTTTTAAAGCTTCATAGTTTTGCTCCAAAACATAATTGCATTATAATCACAAAATTGCTACCAACGCATATGTGCATACTGCTTGGTCAGCTCAATTTCGTTTTCTGATTCCAATTTTTGCATGTTGGCCGAATTGCACCAATTGGCCATTGTCTTGATTTCATGCGATTTAGGGCTTGTAAACCCTAGCACCTTGTTTGCCGCACATCATCCCTAATTTCGCACTATAGGGGCTGCAAATTTTGTACTATGCACCATACTTGTTATTTGTTAAGAATTCTAACAAAATTTTCCCTGTGTTGAGTGCAGAGAACAACACAAAGGGTGGTGCTGCAAACAAGGACAAACAGAAATCTCATGGAAATTCCTTGGATGATCTTGAGTATGCACTGGCAATTTCTCATAATCAAATGGAGTATCCTGGTGATTTTATTGCCAATGCATTTATTGGCCAACCCTCTGAAGAAGTGAGCCAATAATTTTCCTTTGCACCGAAGTGCGCCACTTCCATTCCAATTCAAAAAATTATGATTGGGATATGTGGCTTACCAAACCTCCATCTTGGCCAACTGGTTCGAAAGGATGGCCTGAATGGGTTGACAGAATCGTGCTGCACTGTAGGAAGCAATTAAAGGATCAAGACTTGTTAACCTTTGTTCAGCTCTCCAAGTATGAGTTTCATTATAACGGTACTCTTTTGGCTGCACTATCTTGTTATTGGAACAAGTGCTGGAACTCCTTTTTCTTCCCTTGTGGGCCCATGTCTATCACTTTGATGGATATTGCTGCACTTACTGGTCTTCCTTGCCACGGGGATGGCATCTCTAGCGCCATGCCTATTCATCCCAATGAAGAAAATAGCTTCACCATATCTATTGCCCAATGGCGTCAAGGCTACTTTTCGGAGTTTTCATTGGTGCGTGTGCCAAAACTGGTGATGAACCTCCTAGTGTGGAAGAATTGACAGCCTTCATGTTATGCCTAATTAGCAAATTCATGGTATGTTCTTCTTCAAAAGGTTGCAATCACGAGCATATTAAGTTGGCAAAGATCATGGCTTCTGGTAGAAAACTGGCTCTTGGGCAATTTGTTCTTGGTGCGATATACATAAGTTTATTCAACCTCTTTGAAGATAAGACTACCTCACCGAAATGGTCCTTTGTGGGTGGTGCAGCTCTGGGCTTGGATGTACTTCCCTAGACTTGGCACCAACTAGATCTCCTTCTCTTGCTAATGCTCAATGTTTTGGTCGCTTTGTATCTTTGTTTGTAGGCCTAAGCAAGATGATCCTGACTTCATCTTTCAGTATTTCTAGGATTTGAGAGATCATGTGTTCTTCATGTTTCTAGCACCGTCCCACTAGGACCTTCTTGGTTCAAGTTATGTCCTACACTCAAGAATTCCGAAGTGGTGAAGCAGGTTTGGACCAATTACCTTGTTGGCATTGATCTTCCATTTGGTCTTGAAATTGGCGGGAAAAACAAGCCAAGTTTCGAACTGTACTATCCTCCCTTGTTTAGTAGACAGTTTGGCTATACTCAGAAGATTCCCGCACCTCCTCTTTTCTCTAAAAATTGGTGCTGCCATCTCAGAGATTGGTTTCTTGATAAGAAATCTTATTGTGATGCCCACAACTCAATGGAGGTGAGGCGAAGAGATGAAAGATTTAACATCACTCCCCTTTTTCCTCAAGCTGCACCTGAGTTCTCTGAGTGGTGGTCCAATATTTGGAATAGAGTGAGTAGTGAAGGTGCCGAAGTTGCACTTGCTAGACTTAAATTTCCTTCAGGTACCTTCCTTCCTTGTCTATTTTGAGTAAATTTTCACCATTATTTGCTTCTTTACTTAACTCTTTCTTTTGCAGCCAATTATTCCTGCACTAAAGAGAGAATCAAAGAATCTTACCACACCAAAGCGTGCTGCACCTTCCAAAGGAGAAGATGGTGGAAATTCACTTAAGAAGCGAAAGAGAGGAGTGCCAAGTTCGAGCAAGGAAACTACTCATGTTGACTTGGATGGTGGTAATGGCGTCACTTCTCCTCCTTTGGTGGCGTCTCCATCTCCAGTATGTGTTCTAAAATTTTTCTTAAATTCATAGCTCAAATTATATGAATTTCACATGATTTTTACTTGAATTTATTCCAATCAAGGTGGCAAAAAGTCCTTCACCACGTGAACATGCTGATGATGATTCACCACCTTACTCTCCTCCTCCCCTTTCTCCAACTCCCATGGCTTCGGAAAACGGCCAAAATGAAGTTGATTTAATCAGAAAAATCACACCAAATGGTGATGATGGCGATTCGGATGACACCACCTCTCTTGGTGATATGGATGAAGATTTAGTCAAAGTGCAACCTAATGATGAGGAGTTGGCTAATATCTTGAACAATATGGGTTCTGATTTCCAAGATGGTGGCAATGTTATGGATCACCTGGATGAGGTAAAGTTCCTTCCTCATTTTTGACTTTAAACATGCACCATTATGGATTATAAATCTTGATTTTGGCTGACTTGGTGCAGATGGCAAGAGATCCAATCTCTGATTTTAACGCCACTAGTGCTGCACCACATCCCAATGTTGAGATCAATCAGAAGGCTGCTGCACCCGCACCAAAGGCTTCGGCCAACAAGTCCCCTCCACTAGATCAAGTAAGTTTCTGCACCTTACTTCTTTGCTTTAGTAATTTGGCAAATATGCATTATTAACCAAATTTGTTTTAGGTTGATCTAAATGTGGCACCACCATCTTCTCAAAAAACAACTTCACATTCTTCTGATGATGAAATTTTGGTGGCACCAACTCCTTTAGTCAAACCAAGTGCTTCCTTTTCT
>AWUE01012918.1:0-24673 GCA_001974825.2 Corchorus olitorius
TTCCCCTAATCTCTTCCTTGCCTTCGTTATGTCCATTGCCATTTTCACTTTACTCCTTTTCGTTTTGTGGATTCCTCGTCACTCGAGAACGGCTCCCCGTGTATTGGTTATGGATGCATTATATGTCTATAATCAAATATCCTTACGAAGCTGTTATACAGAATGAATTGCGTGAATCAATATGCGTATCTCGAGGTGTACAAATCTTTGAACTAACGCCACTTAGAGCACTGCCAACGGCGGTGAAGGATTCGCTGTTACCGACCATGGGAAATGCTTTGCGCATGAATATTACAGACACAACTTGTATAGCAACTGGGAAGGATGTTGTAGTGAGTCAATTGGCGGTCAACCAGTTAAACAAATGGAACTTATTGTTGGTTACTATAGCATGGGGCTTTTTCTACAGGTTTTTGTTCTACTTGGCTTTATTGTTTGGGAGCAAGAATAGGAGGAAGTAAAAAGAATTAGGCTATCTCATGTTGTAAAATAGTGATTTCATGTGTGAGGATGTGAGCCATGGAATAATGGGATTGTCAAATTAAATTTAGTTAATGTGAATAATCATTTGATGTGTGAGCCTGTGAGCCATGGAATTGAAATTGGTTAAGTCTTTTTTATTCCTTTTTAATTTTATCAGTAGAAATCTCTCGATATCTAGTGGCTATCTTGAAATTCAATTAATTTAGATTCGAACAATGTTTGACTCCAAATTGGCAAATTGGGAGGTAAAAATTTT
This sequence comes from Corchorus olitorius, assembly GCA_001974825.2. Classification (NCBI taxonomy): domain Eukaryota; kingdom Viridiplantae; phylum Streptophyta; class Magnoliopsida; order Malvales; family Malvaceae; genus Corchorus; species Corchorus olitorius. Next base: position 740 of record AWUE01012918.1, read on the forward strand.
CCTAACGTGGCAACGTTTATTTTCTCCATTCATAAGATTTAAATAAGAAATATTGATATTGATTACTTCTACTCAGCCGATTTTTTTTTGTTTTTTCCAAATCAGATTATTTAACTTTTTCAAACAATAAGCATAATTTAGTTAAGAAAATCCTATATAAACCTCGAGAAATATATCCTATTTACATAGGATCACAACCAACCTAGAATTAGCATCAAAATGTGTATGTACTAAAGAGGATGGGGGCATATTTACCCAATTTGAGGGGCACATCCTCTTTTTGGCTTGACAGGCAACCCTCAATAATCTGTTAACCAGTGGCGGAACGGAGGAGGGGGCAGGAGGGGCCATGGCCCCCTCCGCCAATGCAAAGTTTGCTTGTAGTTGTATTTTTCAATCAAAGGAAATGGTAAAATCATGTATTGGCTCCCCTATAGATTCTGTTTTCTAATTTGGCCCCTCTTTTTGTTGAATGTGCTCCCATAATTTTTTTTTTAATTTGGCCCCTTGATAAAACTTATGAGTTAGTTCCCTTTTATATATTAACGATTCAATTTTTTCATTAATTTCTTTCCATCTATTTAAGGATTAATTATTTATTTATTGTATTTTCTCTTATTATTTTATTTATATTATTATTCCTCATTAAGTTGGTGACGATTTAACTCACAACATTAACTTTCTTTGTTTAAATTATATATCATCTTTTTTTTTTTAGAAATTCATCGAGTAGATTATCATTCATTAATCAATAGTAATTCGGATTACAAACGTGCATAGAAACATAAATGCATACATAAGAATATATATAATTAGATGTTTATCGATTGAAATATATGTGTATATATACAACCAATTGGCCCCTCCAAAGAAAATTTTCTGGTTCCGCCCATGCTGTTAACACTGGCTCAGCTTTCCAAACATGTGTTTCTGACTCTGTACAGATTTATACCTTATCAGCATGCATTTGCCTACCCAATTTTAATCCTTCTTTCATGGCTAGTACTTCTGCAATAAAAGCTCCTTGGGCCTCAAAACTCTGATGTTTCCCATTGACCACTGTTCCAGCAGCATCTCGAACGATTATACCAATAACTGCAGATTTAGTGCCTTCATCATATGCTCCATCAGTATTGATCTTTAACCATCCAGTTTCTGGAGCTTTCCACTTTATCTCCCTGCAGGTACTTTTATTTTACTTTGAAATCTGTAGTTTATCAACTTTGTAACAAAATATTCATCCCAAACCATACCCCATCAACCCATGCAAAATACTTTTACAGTTGAAATCTGTTGTTTATAATCTACTCAGCCGATTAGACTAGGGGGAATTGGCAAAGTTTCGCCTGTCCTACATTGCTCAAACTTTAATCAATGAATTTTAATAATTTTAACGGAACTTTGGTTATTATACACTACTAAATCCAATTATCAAAGTATTTTGCTTTTCAATTTATTTATTTATTTTACAATAAATTTTATTCCTTTTTAATTTCAACCCTCAATAGGGATAAACTCTCTCAATATCAATTTCCCTATCCATAACACTCAAACCTAAAATATTGTGTTAAAAATGAGATCAAACAAATGATTTCATTAATTAAACTCAAAAAAAAAAAACAAACAAGCAAATGATATAAAAAATGGCTAAGGAGAGAGACACTCCCTAAATATCTATTCCCTATTCATATTATGTAAATAGATGAGCAGGGGCGGAACCAGAAAATTTTCTTTAGGTCGACTGATGTATATGACATATATATTCATATATAAATTTATGTTATGCTAAATATAATTAATATATAATATAAACAAAGAAATATGATGTCATGAGTTAAGTTAAATTGTCACCAACTTAATGAGGAATAATACTATAAATAGAGTAATAATAAAAAAATATAATAAATTAATATTTAATCCTTGAATAAACTGAAAGAAATTAAAGAAAAATTGAATCATTTTTCTATATAAAAGGGGAGCTAACTTATAAATCTATCAAGAGGCCAAATTTTAAAAATTAAAATTTATGGGTGCAAATTAAAAAAAAGGGGGCCAAATTAGAAAAAGAAAATGTGTGTTGGGGGGGTGGGGGGACATTATTTTACCATTTCCTTTGGTTGAAAATATAACCACAAATTAATTTTAATTGGGCAGAGGGGGGCATGGCCCTGCTGCCCCTTCCACCGTTCCGCCACTATAAACGAGATTAAGCAAATAATTTCATTAAACAAACATAAAACAAAACAAACAAGCAAATGATGGCCTAAGCAGAGTATGAGAGTTGATTGTCATTCTTTATCATTTGAATGGAAGAAAAATCTTACAGATATAGTACAGGATGTAAAAATTGTTATCTGCAAAAATTTATACGTTATGAGGAAATTTATCTAGTAGTATTAGATTTTTGCATTTTGTGGCACTTGGAAATGTTATTGTTTTAATAACATTAAAAATTAGTGATGTTCAACATTTCAGAGCTATATTTTAAATCCCATAATCTTAATAAACAAAAACTCCCAATTTCTCTTATAATCTTTTGTACTATGATAAGTATTGACGTAGCGGAACATGTTCAATTTAGAAACACATAGATAACTCAGAGAAGATAAATTGAATAAAAATTATTGAATGATTGATTAACCTCAAATTTAGGGTTTACAACCTTTAAATAGTCTCAGGAAATAACGAAAATTAAATAAAAATAAAGAAATCTCAAAAACCGTCCAAACAGGCAAAAATAACAAAACTGATAAAAACTAAAACTCGCGACAGAAAATTGTAACGGCCTTTTTAGGCCCTAAAGGAAACGTTGAAGGCCCTAAACGAAACGTTGAACTATGAGGTGGCACTACAAAAAATGAGGGAATTAACGGCGCTATTATTCCGAGGGTCGACATAGCGCCCGGTAATTCCTTTCCATATATTCTATATTTCCTTACATTTCCCGGGCCTGGGTGCCCGCGCCGTAGAAAAATGACATTTCCCAGTTACCATTTTAGCGCTCCAAGCCTCCAACCCCTCCCTTTCTTTTCTAATTCACGCCATATAAAAGTAAAATTGAAATTTAAAAAAAAAAAAAAACACCCTCATCGTCGATCGTCGTCTCACTTTCTTCATTTCTTTGTTTTCTAAGTGAATTTTCTCTCAAACCAAACACTTGCCTTGCCGGTGCCAATCCAGTATTTCTTACTCTCTTTTTCTTTTCTTTTCTCTTTTTTTTTAGTTTCCAAGGTTTAGTCGCTTTTATGTATTTCACACCTATTTTTCTCTCAATCCAAACACTCTGGTTCGCTGTTAATTAGATTATTCTACACGATATATGTTCTTCGTCTTCTTTTTGAATTGACGTTCATATGATTTTATACGGTTCTTATTTGCAGATCGAATCCAAATAATTTAACTGAGTCTGAAGCAGGAATATCATTTTGATGTGCAGATTGCCGCGCACCATCGGTCCCAATCTTTGCGAAACCCTAAGATCTAGTACAAGGTTCTTTACCTTTTCCCTTTCGATTCAAGTTAATTGTTTTACTTTAGATTTTGATCCTTTTTTTTGTCAAAAGATTTTGATCTGTTAATTAATTGAATTTTTAAAGGAGGCTTGTATATATTTTAATCTAATTTTGATATTGAATTTTCATTCGTTCTAATTAATGATTATGAAGCCTGAATCTCATGAGTAAAACATGCCAGTTGAAAGGGAGGGAGCGCACATCGGGTTTTTCTTTCATTTTCTTATGAACATTTAATCTAAGATCTCTAAGGGATATCCATTTCCCTAACTTGCCTCAGTTTTGCTTTCTGCTATTTTATTCTTAAAATTTTGCTGTTTGGAGAGTACTAGATTTATTCCTTGTATTTAATTTTGCTGTTTTGACATTACTTTTACTTCTTTACTTCTTTATTATAGGCCCTAGACTACCAAGCTTTTCTCTGCCATGATTGCTATTATGGCTGCTTTTGGTGTTATCTTCCCAAAGGTATATATATTAGCTTAAGACATTGCATTTCATGCTACACTTTTCATAGCAAAAAACAGGGGATGGTTACATAAATTTTTACATGGTAAGGCTCTATATGATTTGTTAATGTTCTTCATGCATGTAAATGTTCTAACATAAGTTTCTTGATGAAAACTAATCCTTGTAATTTACAACCATGGTGGAACAAATTTTGGAAGGACCTCATCTGCTATGTGATAAAAAGTTACTATGATCAAGCTCCTCTTATGAATATGGTTAGTTTAGATTACAAAGTTCATGAAAGAAAATGGTTTTGCTTTAATAATGTTCAATATTTGTATCAATATCATCTATGGGAATGGCAGAAAATGGTGGGAAAAGCCCTGCAAAATCAACAAAGGCCTCGTATGTCGCACCCTCATCATGTTAAATTTCAAATTAGATAAATTTTTTCTGGCATTTGTATCAAAAAATAAATAGCTAATGCTAGCTTTTTCAATTTGAAAATTACTATGCCTATTCTAGCTCTCCAATATCCAATGTTGGCTACATTTAGGCTCCTGACCACAACAATAGCCATGAGAAATTTTGTAATGGTAAGATTTGTGATTAATTTGTTTGTTCTTTGTTTATTGAAATGATGAAAGTCAAATTTTGTTAGTTAATTCATGAACATGACATGATTTCTTGTAACTTTAGTGGGAATTAAAGAATAATTTAAGATCAATTTTGTGTTAATTTGTCTATTAATGCTACAGGTTAGTTTACATGGTGAACAGGTCACTTCATGGAGGAATGAACAAGGGGAAGAACTTTCTAAGAGATCTATATATTTTAATCTAATTTTGATTTTGAATTTTTGAATGTTCAAAATTATTGATTATGAGGTTTGAATCTCACAATTAAGATATGATAGCTGAAAGGGAGGGAAAGAAGCCGAGAGTGTATCGGATTCGATGTAAGTACATTGGGCCTCTGTTTCATTTTCTCTGTTTAATAATTGATCTACTGAATTTATTATTTGAAAGTTTTTTCAATTTCCACTTCCTGTTTTTCTGCAATATTGACATGTGGCTTATTGCTTGTGGTATTAAGAAGAGATTTCCAAGTTGTTTACAATTGCTTTTGCTGTTTTGCAGCCCTTGAGAAGTTGCTGAAAGATTTTCATGGCAAATATGTCACAAGGGATGATTTACACATGGTACCTTATCGAGTTTTTTTCTGTCATATTCATCTTTTTGAGTCTGCAGATTGATCTCATTGACATTTTATATCACAATTTTCTCATTTTATTCCTTAATCAACAATCAGGTTTCTGCCACTTTATATTATTAACTATCAATAATATAATGAAGCACCTGATCTTGCTCAATGTACAACAACTTGGCAGGTTCAAGTGAAGATGTATTCCCTAAATGAAAAGTAATGTGTGCATATGATTTGACTAGTTAATCATATATCTTCATATTCTAATTATCCTTTCTGACATTCTTTTCACATAAACTATCCTTTTTGATAGTTTTTAACATTCCTCCCTGTATTCTAGGATCTAATGATCCTTTATAATAATTTCAGGTTTTCGTGCAGAACTTAATTACTGAACAAAGTTTGGTCTGCTGCTCATTTGAATTTGAATCTTCAATACAGAATGGGGGAGGTCTTCATCAGGGTTAAGTGAACAGAAATCTCAAGTGTTTAAGTATGTAATATGAATTACAAAATTCTTAGTTATATTCATTTTTGTGATTAAGTTAACAATTTAAGGTTTTCAATGAAGATTTTATCTTCTTTATTGAGTCTCTTTTGAACCTTTTATTAGTGATTTTACAGTTTGACTGTATATAAAATATGCATATGCTTTATAGAGATATGAAAGTTCAAAAGTAAATTATTATTATTGTATTAAGAAAACGCATTTCCCGGGTGTTGTAACCCCCGGCAAATGTTACCTTTTCCGGGTGTTAGTTTAAACCCGGTGATTGTAACATTTACCGGGTCTTGACCAAGCCCCCACCTAAGCTTTTAGCGAGGCTCAAATAGCCGGGGGTCTTCCGGGGGTTCCCCAACACCTGGTAAATCTTTGATCCGGGGGTTGCAACTCCCGGTAAAAGTATGTTTTGACCCCCACTAAAAGTCTTATATTTTGTAGTGACCACGGCGTAGTCGGTTCAAATCAGTCTCCGGAAAGGTATTATAATAGTTAAACCGACTTACGGTTTAAAAGTTATGACTTTAAGTTGATCCACCTGCAGGAACTTCAGGCCCAAAATCCAAAATGTTACACGCCCTTTCGAACGAACTTCTGACGGTCCATACAATCCATATATGATATGCCTATCTCATCTGCATCAAGTATGCTATAGGTTATACTGGATATTTATCAACTACTACCATGTATAATGTTCCACTTCTACTATATAATGTTCCACTTCTACTAAATAAATAAAATATCATGACGTTTGTGTGTAAGAAACATCTTGTTAATGATAAAGATGTGACTGAAATATAGTTGACTTAGTTTAAAATAAAATATAGGATTTGGAGTGGAGCGTACAATATTAGAGCCCGTTTGTTTTGATATAATTTAATCACTTTCTATAGAAAGTAGTATAGGGTAGAAAACAATTTTAGCATGTTTGGTTATATCTTTTAGAGAAAGTTTATGGTAAGAAAGTTTAACTGACCCAAATACTCTCTCCAAAGTGAGAAAGTGTTTTAACACCAGGGAGGTATTAAAGCACTTTCTCACTTTTCTAATGAAAATGGTTTTGGGACAAAATTACATAAAAGGGTCTTGTTTAAAATTTTGAATATTCATCAAAGGGTATTTTAATAAATTTAACTTTATTTTCATTGGAAATAACAAACCAACCAAATATTTTAAAATACTTTCTTAAGAATTTAATTTAAAATTTAGAGGTTAAACAAACTTGTTAAAGTATTTTCTTAAGAAAAAACTTTCTAATTCTAAACTTTCTATAAAAAGACTTTCTACCTTTCTATAGAAACTTCCAAACGCGCTCTTAGTGTTTGCCCACCTGGCGAGTGGCGTCTGCATAGGAAAACGAAATATTCAAAAAAAAAAGAAAAAATGAAAGAAAATAAATTAAACAAACAAGTCCAACTCAAGATGAATAATTAAGCTTCAGTAGTTGTTGAATATATATTTTGCTTTGGATTTTTTTTTTGGTACTTATTTTGCTTTGGGTTTTTCCCTTGTTCACAGATATTAAAAAAAAAGTAGAAGAAAACAAAACAAGCAGCTGGACGAGCTCATATGGTAATATATTGCCTTGTTTTATGCCTTTAGGTAACATTTTCCAAGTTATTTGGAGTTTTTTACAATCATATAGCCTATTCGCATGGTTGAGATGTTTATGATCACTGGTTGTTAATAAGGACATAAATAATATTTTTTTTAAAAAGCGGAAACATGTGATATATAAAGAATGACATGTTAATGTCATCAAGATAATGACTAAGCAGCATATCAAGATAAGATGACTAGAGCAGTGAGTTGAAATTCAATTACCATTCATAGAGTGATATTCGATTGCCATTCTATATTATTTTTGGTCAATGTCTTTGAAATCATTTTAAGTGCAGAAAGGGATGGAATATTGTTATCTACAAAATTGTTAAACGTCAGAGGTTTTATTTATTCGATCATTGTGATTTTCGACTTGCAAAGTGAATCATTTGACAAGGCTTTTAATGCTACTTAAACCCAATTTATAAAATACTACTATTAGCCTATTTTGCTTGTTCTGAGAATAAATCGGAACGACTTGTTTAAAAAAATGACGAAATGGAAGATTGACGAATGAGTAATGAACACATATATTGATTGCTGCAAATTTTTTTTATAAAAAGTTCATATTCATATCAGAATCATGGGATAACAACAGCTAATTGAAAAAACATGCGGTAGGCGGGTTAACAAGAAAACTAAATGTTTATTCCGATCAAAAATTTTTCAGAGTAGAATTTATTAGGACTGCAATTTTTGCTATATAAGTTCCTAGTAAAGAGAGGCCAAACACATCCAACAATGGAGCTTCAAGAGTTCCCTTCGCCGCCTGAATTCTCTCCCTCTCCCACACTCAATTCCCTTCTCATGAAGCCTCAAAAAAATAATGAGCATCAAACTCTAGACATTCCCGATAGCAGTAATCCCACTATGATAGAAAAACCATTTCTTCTTACCTTCAAAAACATAACTTACAGTGTCAAACTTGGCCGATCAAAATTTCCTTGTTGGGCAAGCAACATTGTTTCCTCAGACAATAAAAAGGTCTTGCTAAACGACATCTCGGGTGATGCAAGGGAAGGCGAAATCATGGCGATTCTTGGAGCAACTGGCTCTGGTAAAACGACACTGATAGATGCTCTTGCAAATAGGATTGATAAGAATAGCTTGGGAGGCTCTATCACTTTGAATGGTGAAGTCTTGGAGCCGGGCCTGTTGAAAGTGATCTCTGCTTATGTCATGCAAACTGATCAATTGTTTCCAACGCTCACAGTGGAAGAGACCCTTATGTTTTCTGCTGATTTCAGGCTCCCTCGCTCGTTTTCAAAGGAAAAGAAGAAAGAGAGGGTTCAATCTTTGATTGATCAACTAGGGTTGAGAAATGCAGCGAAGACTGTAATTGGAGATGAAGGGCATAGGGGTATATCTGGAGGCGAACGTAAGCGAGTTTCAATTGGAGTTGATATAATTCATGATCCGATACTTTTGTTCCTTGATGAACCTACTTCGGGACTCGATTCATCTAGTGCATACAAGGTTGTTAAGGTCTTGCAGCGAATTGCGCAGAGTGGGAGCATTGTTATCATGTCCATTCACCAACCAAGTTCTAAAATAATAGGCTTGCTCGATCGCTTAATTCTCCTATCTGAAGGGCAAACAGTGTACAACAATTCACCAGCAAATCTCCCAAGGTTCTTTAAGGATTTTGGGCATCCATTTCTCGAGAGTGGAAATTCAGCCGAATTTGCTCTTGCTTTCATTCGCGAACTTGAAGAAACCCCATCAGGGATCCATGGGTTAGTAGAATTCAACAAGTCATGGCACGCCTCTAATGACGTCTCCAATCATAAGCCAAGTCTTGCACTTAAAGATGCGATAAAAACAAGCATTGCCCGAGGAAAGCTTGTTCCTGGAGCCATTGCAACAACTGATCTCAATCAAACATCTTCACTTTCATCATTTCTTAATCCATTTTGGTACGAGGTGCTGGTAATACTCAAGAGGCTAGCAATAAACTCGAGAAGAACGCCTGAAGCGTTTGGTGTCCGCTTAGGTGCAGCCATCATTACAGCGGTTATTTTAGCCACTTTGTTTTGGCAAATTGACGATTCCCCAACAGGCGTACAACAACGATTAGCAAGTATAGCTGTTACCTTGAGCGTAATTCTCACTGTATGCATAATCGAAGCTCCTGAATTCATCATTGAAAGGTTCATTCTCATTCGAGAGACGGCTTACAACGCTTATCATTGTTCCTCGTATGCTTTTGCTCGTTCCCTCTTCTCCATCCCACCATTAATCGTAATAGCCCTCGTCTTTTCTGTCATAACATTTTGGACTGTTGGCTTTTCGGGTGGCTCATCGGGTTTCTTCTTCTATTTCCTAGTAATCTTGGCTACATATTGGGCTGGAAATTCAGTGGTGGCATTTGTTTCAGCGGTGTTCCCTAATCTCTCCCTTGCCTACATTATGTCTATTGCCATTGCCACTTACTTCCTTTTCTTCTGTGGATTCCTTGTTACTCGAGAACAGCTCCCCGAATATTGGTTATGGATGCATTATATCTCGATACTCAAATATCCTTACGAAGCTATTATACAAAATGAATTCCGTGGATCCATATGTTTTATTCGAGGTGTACAAATCTTTGAACAAACGCCACTCGTAGCGTTGCCAACGACGGTGAAGGATTCGTTATTACCAACCATGGGAAATGTTTTGGGCATGAATATTACAGACTCAACTTGTTTAGCAACGGGGAAGGAATTTGTAAGACAATTGGGGGTCAACCAGTTAAAGAAATGGAGTTTATTGTTGGTTACTATAGGATGGGGCTTTTTCTATAGGTTTTTGTTCTTCTTGGCTTTGTTGTTTGGGAGCAAGAACAAGAGGAAGTAAAAAGACTTAAGCTTATCCCATGTTGTAAAATAGTCATTTCACGTGTGAGGATGTGAGACATGGAATAATGGAATTGTCAAAATAAATTTAGTTAATGTAAATAGTCATTTGATGTGTGAGGCTGTGAAGTCATGGAATGGAATTGGTAAAGTTCTTTTTTATTTCTTTTTAATTTTATTAGAAATCTCTTGATATTACCTTGAAATCCTGATTAATTTAGATTTGAACAACGTTTGACTTCAAATCGGAAGGTAAACTTCTTTTATGCGGCAACGTTTATTTTCTCCATCCATAATGTTAATCTTTTATTTTTCAGGTCTTTTGTAGTGAAAAAAAAAAACCTTAATGTTAAGACCTCACGTAAATGGATCATATTGATTACTTCCACTCTACCAATCGATTAGAAGTAGGTGGGATTGGTCAAGTTTCTCTTGATTGGTACTCCCTCAGTTCTTAATTAGATGTTCTTTTTTGGTCAACTAACACCAAAGTTTGACCATTGTTTATAAAAAATATGTAAAATAAAATAATTTTTTAAAATAACACATATAAACTTTTGATAACTTTTCAACACATATTTTTTTTTCAATTAACTTTTACACTCATTTTAATAAACAATTGTCAAATTTTAATGTTTGTTGACCAAAAGTGGACAACTAATTAGAGACAGAGGGAGTACATTACTCAAACTTTAATTAATGAAATTTAATAACGTTAACGGGACTTTGGTTATTATACACTACTAAATCCAAATATAAAAGTATTTTACTTTTTAATTAAATCCAAATATAAAAGTATTTTGCTTTTTAATTTAATTATTTACAGGTTTGTTAGCCTGTGATTACGCTGCAGATATTTTTTTTCTCAATTTGGACATGAATTTATACGTGAAGAGGTATGTTGAATCTGTGCTTTAAAAATATGTATGTTACAACTCTTAAAAACATAGAACAAAATATAAAAATAAGTTAATCATCTCAATCTTAATCTTGGTGAAAAGTATAAAGAGATTTTTAATAATTTTGGTAGGTTATATATAGTAGAATACATTTTACTGCCCTACCCCTCAAATTATTTTAGATGCAATCAATAATGAGCAAGCAAGAAATTTTATTTCCGGAAAAAAAAACAATAATTTTTATTCCTTTTTACAATTAAAACATTATTTTCAAAATTTAAAGTCGTACAATATGTTTCCAAAAAAGAAAATTAAAGAGAAAGATTTTCAAATCATATTATCAACTAAACAAAGATTTGGACAGGTCCATTCTGATTTTTTTGGGCTTAAAACAGTTTTACGTGGGCTGGTTTACTATTGACTGCAGACACAGGCTCTTGGGCCTAGAAATATACCCAATATATAGACTAACGACACAACACAATTTTCATAATAACAATGTATGGCCCGGCCTAAAAGGGATATAGAGTCGCAATTTTGCTTAATACACTGACGATAAGATTATGGCAAATTATACAATACACCGTCAGTGGAGTTTAGTATCAATGGAGTTTAGTAGATTATATAAGCGGGTCCTGAAAGGTGACATGTATTCTTTAGGGACTAGATTGGAATATTTAAAACTTAATTAATTAAAAAAATGGACATGTGTCAACTCCACAACCCGCTTATGTAATCCAAAATTTACACCGTCGATGTATCAAATAATAACCCTAAGATTATTATGTTTTTTTTGGCCAGAATAAGATTATTATGACGTTCAATCAATCAAATGCTTTCGTTTTGGTTTAAGATCTTTATGACCACCTGTTGTTCAGGACATAAATAAGATTTTTTTTATTAATTTTAAAAAAGAGGAAACATATGGTTCTTCCGGTAATTTTCTTTTAAAATGTATCCTAGGAGTTGAATGTAAATTTGAAATTGTACACACAAAAAAATGTAAATTTGAAAGCACCAAAAAAGACAAAAAAAAACAAAAAAACAAAAGAAAGCAGCATGAAGATGACTAAGCAGGTAATTGAAATTCAATTATTGTCATGCAGAGAGTTGATATTCGATTGCCATTCTTTATAATTTTGATCAGTTCTAAAAATGAATAAATAAATGTCTTTCAAATCATTTTAATTGCAGAAAGGGATTGATTATTGTTATATACAAAATTGTTTTATGTTAGAGGATTTATTTATTAGATTATGGGATTTTTGACCTGCAAATGAAATCATTTGATAATAAGGCTATAAAAGCTAGTAAACCCAATTTAAAATCCTACTATTAGCCTATTTTGTACGTTCTGAGAATAAATCGGAACAACTTGTTAAAAAAAAAATGATGAAATGGAAGATTGACTAATGAGTAATGAACATATATATTGATTGTTGCTGCAAATTTTTATAAAAGTTTCATATTCATTACCAGATTTATGAAATTAACAACTAATTGAAAATTAATATGCGGTAGGTGTGTTATAAGAAAACAAAATGTTTATTCCGATCGAAATTTTCAGAGTTGAATTCAGGACGGCAATTTTTGCTATATGGACGGCAATATTTCCTATATATATAAGTTACTAAAAAAGAGAGGCCAAACACACCAACAATGGAGCTTCAAGAGTTCCCTTCGCCGCCTCAATTCTCTCCCTCTCCCACACTTAACTCCCTTCTGATGAAGCCTCAAAAAAATTATGAGCATCAAGCTCTAGACATTCCCAATATTAGCAATCCCACTGTGACAGAAAACCCATTTCTTCTTTCTTTCAAAAACATAACTTACAGTGTCAAACTTGGCCAATCAAGATTTCCTTGTTGGGGAAGCAACCTTATTTCACCAAACAACAAAAAGGTCTTACTAAATGACATCTCCGGTGAAGCAAGGGAAGGGGAAATCTTGGCGATTCTCGGAGCAACTGGCTCCGGTAAAACGACACTGATAGATGCTATTGTAAACAGGATTGATAAAAATAGCCTGGGAGGGACAGTCACTTTGAATGGTGAAGTCTTGGAGTCAGGCCTGTTGAAAGTGATCTCTGCTTATGTAATGCAAACTGATCACTTGTTTCCAATGCTGACAGTGGAAGAGACCCTTATGTTTTCTGCCGATTTCAGGCTCCCTCGCTCATTTTCTAAAGCGAAAAAGAAAGAGAGGGTTCAAGCTTTGATTAATCAACTAGGGTTGAGAAATGCAGCAAAGACGGTAATTGGAGATGAAGGCCATAGGGGTATCTCTGGAGGTGAACGTAAGCGAGTTTCAATTGGAGTTGATATAATTCATGATCCAATACTCTTGTTCCTTGATGAACCTACTTCGGGACTCGATTCATCTAGTGCATACAAGGTTGTTAAGGTCTTGCAGCGAATTGCCCAGAGTGGGAGCATTGTTATCATGTCCATTCACCAACCAAGTTCCAAGATAATAGGCTTGCTCGATCACTTAATTTTCCTATCTGAAGGGAAAACAGTGTACAATAGTTCACCAACAAATCTCCCAAGGTTCTTTAATGATTTTAGGCATCCATTTCTCGATAGTGGAAATTCAACCGAGTTTGCTCTTGATTTCATCCATGAACTTGAAGAAACCCCATCAGCGATCCAAGAGTTAGTAGAATTCAACAAGTCATGGCAGGCCTCTAACGACGTCTCCAATTATAAGCCAAGTCTTTCACTTAAAGATGCAATTAAAGCAAGCATTAGTCGAGGAAAGCTAGTTACTGGAGCCATTGCAACAACTGATCTTAATCAAACATCTTCAGTTCCATCATTTCTCAATCCATTTTGGTACGAGGTGCTGGTAATACTCAAGCGGCTAGCAATAAACTCGAGAAGAACGCCTGAAGCGTTTGGTGTCCGCTTAGGCGCAGCCATCATTACTGCGGTTATTTTAGCCACTTTATTTTGGCAAATTGACGATTCCCCAACAGGCATACAAGAGCGAATAGCATGTATAGCTATTGCCTTGAGCGTAATTCTCACCGTATGCATAAATGAAGCTCCTGAATTCATCAAAGAAAGGTTTATTCTCATTCGAGAGACGGCTTACAACGCTTATCATTGTTCCTCGTATGCTTTTGCTCGTTCCATCTTTTCCATCCCACCATTGATCATAATAGCCCTCATCTTTTCTGCCATAACATTTTGGAGTGTTGGCTTTTCGGGTGGCTCTTCGGGTTTCTTCTTCTACTTCCTAATAAACTTGGCTACGTTTTGGGCTGGAAATTCAGTGGTGGCATTTGTCTCAGCAGTGTTCCCTAATCTCTTCCTTGCCTTCGTTATGTCCATTGCCATTTCTACTTACTTCCTTTTCTTTTGTGGATTCCTCGTCACTCGAGAACGGCTCCCCGTGTATTGGATATGGATGCATTATATGTCTGTAATCAAATATCCTTACGAAGCTGTTATACAAAATGAATTGCGTGAATCAATATGCGTATCTCGAGGTGTACAAATCTTTGAACTAACGCCACTTAGAGCACTGCCAACGGCGGTGAAGGATTCGCTGTTACCGACCATGGGAAATGCTTTGCGCATGAATATTACAGACACAACTTGTATAGCAACTGGGAAGGATGTTGTAGTGAGTCAATTGGCGGTCAACCAGTTAAACAAATGGAACTTATTGCTGGTTACTATAGCATGGGGCTTTTTCTACAGGTTTTTGTTCTACTTGGCTTTATTGTTTGGGAGCAAGAATAGGAGGAAGTAAAAAGAATTAGGCTATCTCATGTTGTAAAATAGTGATTTCATGTGTGAGGATGTGAGTCATGGAAATAGTGGAATTGTAAAAATAAATTTAGTTAATGTAATAGTAATTTGATGTGCGAGTCTGTGAAGTCAAGGAATTGTATTTGTATATTTTTTTTATCTTTTCCTTTTTAATTTTATTAGAAATCTCTTGATATCTGATGACCATATTAAAACTCGATTAATTTAGATTCGAACAACATTTGACTCCAAATTGGGAGGTGAAATTTTCCTAATACGGCAATACTTATCTTCTCCATACATATAAGATTTAAAGTTGAAACTTTACGTAAGGGATATTGATATTGATTACTACCCCACAGAACCGATTAGACTAGGGAATTGGCTAAGTTTTTCCTGTCCTACATTGCTCAAACTTTAATTAATGAATTGTTTTTTCAGAAATAATTATTATGAATTTTAATAACTTGAACGGGACTTTGGTTATTATAACACTACTAAATCCAATTATAAAAGTATTTTTCTTTTCAATTTATTTATTTATTTTACTGTCCTATCAAACAAGAACTTTTATTCCTTTTTAGAATTAAAACATTATTTTTTTTTCCAAAATTTAAGTCGTACAATATGTTGAGAAGAATGATTAGCAATTAATTAACGAGAAAGATTTTCAAATCATATTATTTAACTAATTAAAGATTTGGGCATGTCCATTCTGATTTTTTTGGGCCTAAAAAAGTTTTACGTGGGCTGGTTTACTATTGACTGTACACAGAGGCTCTTGGGCCTATAAATATACCCAATATAGACATCACGACACAACCATTTTCATAATAATAACATTAATTATGGCCAATATTGCTTAATATACACCGTTAATAAATAAGATTGTGTCCAATCAATCAAATGTTTTCGTTTAGGCCAAGAAAGATTTTGCTTCGGCTTGTTGCCATGTTCAGGGCTGTATTTGAAGGACAGAAGAAAAGAGGCATCGCCAACTCAATTGTTAATTCAAACCGAAGTTTTCATAGCTTTTGGAGCAATAATTTGATGGCACGAACCAAAAAAATAAAAATAAAAAATCAAAAGTTGCTTAAAATAAAATCTGATTAACATTCTTAATTAATTATTTTGATTTGTATTGACTAAATGTAGGGCAAAATATCTGTTCTTTTTCCCTCGTGAATAGAAAAAAAATAAAATAAAATCTTAGAGATCTTGTCCAGAGAGATGCATGAATTGGTATACATTAAAGAACTAATTTATTTGATTGTGGAATATTATGACATGCAAATGTAATTCCTTTAAAATCCAATTCATGAAATGAATAATACAATTTGACAAAGAGGAAAGATTAATTAATTATAACATATATGCTTCTTTCTGCAATTTTTCTTTTAAAAGTTTGATACCCATACTATATTTATGGTCTTGACAACTTATAGAAAATTAACGTACACAAGACGTGTAATTAAAAATGTAAATATTTCCTGGAATTAAAATTAGTAATTTCGGGTTGGAATTGGACGGAGAGAAGAATTGCAAGTATAAATTCGTGCAAGATATAGACCAGAGATCAAACAACAATGGAGATTCTAGAGTTCCCTTATGAGGCTCAACTCTCAGCCTCTCCTATTCACAAAGATTTCCTCAAAAACACCCAAAACAATTATGAGCATCAAACTCTAGACATTCCAAATGGCAGCAACTACATTTCGACCGCAAACCCATTTCTTCTTTCCTTCAAAAACTTAACCTACAATGTCAAAGTTGGCCGCAAATCAAGATTACCCTGTTGTGGAAACAACATTGTTTCAGTAGAAGATTCTATGAAGATCTTGCTAGATGACATCTCGGGTGAAGCAAGGGAAGGGGAAATCATGGCGATTCTTGGTGCAAGTGGCTCGGGGAAATCAACATTGTTAGATGCTGTCGCAAATAGGATTGATAAGAATAGCCTCAAAGGGTCTGTCACTTTAAATGGTGAAGTCCTGGAGTTAGGCCTGTTGAAAGTGATCTCTGCCTATGTCATGCAAGATGATCTCTTATTTCCAATGCTGACAGTGGAAGAAACACTCATGTTTTCTGCAGAATTTAGGCTTCCTCGCTCACTTTCAAAGGCGAAGAAGAAAGCGAGGGTTCAAGCTTTGATTGATCAACTAGGCTTGAGAGATGCAATAAACACTGTAATTGGAGATGAAGGCCATAGAGGTGTCTCTGGAGGTGAACGTAGACGTGTTTCAATTGGAATTGATATAATTCATGATCCAATACTCTTGTTCCTCGATGAACCAACTTCGGGGTTGGATTCAACGAGTGCATACAAGGTTGTTAAAGTCTTGCAGCGAATCGCACAGAGCGGAAGCATTGTTATCATGTCCATTCATCAACCAAGTTCCAGGATAACAGGTTTGATCGATCGCTTGATTTTTCTATCTCACGGACAAACAGTGTACAGTGGTTCACCAGCAAACCTCCTACGTTTCTTTGATGATTTTGGGCACCCATTTCCCGATAATGGAAATCCAGCCGAATTTGCTCTTGATTTCATCCGTGAACTTGAAGAATCTCCATCTGGAACTTGGAATTTAGTCCAATTCAACAAGTCATGTCGGTCCTCAGTAAATCTTGATGATGTGTCCAATTACACGCAAAGTCTTGCGCTTAAAGATGCAATAAAAAGAAGCATTGCCCGAGGAAAGCTAGTTAGTGGTGCCATTGCAACAACTGATCTAAATCTGACATCTTCTCCAGTTCCATCATTTGCCAATCCATTTTGGTATGAAATGCTCGTATTAGCCAAAAGGCTAGTTACGAACTCGAGAAGAACACCTGAAGAGTTTGGTGTCCGCTTAGGCGCAATAATTATTACCGCGAGCATTCTATCAGCACTATATGGGCAAATTGATAATTCCCCAAGAGGCGTACAAGAGCGAATGGGATGTATAGCTCTCTCCCTATCCGCAATTGCCTACACATCCACAACAGAAGTCCCTGAATTCATTAAAGAAAGATATATTTTCATGAGAGAGACCTCTTACAATGCTTACCGGCGTTCCTCCTACGCTTTTGCTCGCTCTTTCATTTCTATCCCATCATTGATCATCCTTTCCCTCATTTTTTCAATCATAATTTTTTGGGCTATTGGCTTTTCGGGCGGCCTCTCTGGTTTCTTCTTCTTCTTCCTAACAAACTTGGCAATGTTTTGGACTGCGAATTCATTGGTGGCGTTTCTATCAGGGGTGACCCCTAATTTCATCATTGCCATTGTTATTTCTATTTCCGTTGAAACCTACTTCCTTTTCTTCTGTGGATTCCTCGTCCCTCAAGGTCGGCTCCCCAAATACTTGATATGGCTGCATTATATGTCTATATTGAAATACCCTTATGAAGCTCTGTTACAAAATGAATTCCACGGATCAAAATGCTTTGTTCGGGGCACACAAATCTTTGAACTAACGCCACTTGGAGAATTACCAATAACGTTGAAGGATGAGTTACTAACGAGCATCGGGAATGTTTTGGGCAGGAATATAACAGGCTCAACGTGTATAACACTGGGGGAGAATATATTAAAGCTGCAAGAAATCAGCCAGTTAAACAAATGGAATTGTTTATTGATTACCATAGCATGGGGCCTTTTCTATAGGTTTTTGTTCTACTTAACTTTGTTGTTCGGGAGCAAGAATAAGAGGAAATAAATGTATTACTAATTTTCATCCCCTTGATAACTAAAATCTACTATCAAGGTAAATAGTTGAAAGTTAGTTTATCTTTTTTTTTTTTAAAAAATTTCTATATTTCATACCAAAAATTACTCTTTTAAGCTTTCAAACATTTCTCTCCCCACACTTATTACACTCTTTGTTTTGGAAGATGAGATCAACATTTCAATAGGGTTAAAATTGAAAAAAAGAGATTTCATCATTAATGGTTCCTTGGTATACGAAGATGTCAAATAAATAGAAACAATGAGTTGTGGCTTATAAATAGAAATAGAGAGAGTAAAAAATGAAATAGAGCGAGTACTTATGTATACTTTGTTAGTGATGATTTTGGGTGCCATTTGTCACCTTTATTTCTTTTCTTTTCTTTTTTTTTTTTATAAAATTTTCAAATTGGACCTTTTACAATTTCTTTTTGGGCCTTATTTTAAAATTTTAATGGGCCTTCTTTTTAGACCCTTTTTGATTACAATGGGTTGAACTTAACCCATTAGGTTTTTTTTTTTTTTTTTTTTTTTTTTTTTTTTTTTTCTTTTTCTTTCTCTATTTTAAAATTTTAAATAAAAAAATCACCTCCCATCCATACCTTATTATGAAGAGTTTATTTGATACTTTAGATTTCAAGGAATCGAACCTTGATTACTGGATTTAGGAGTTTAGCACTTTAACACTAGAGTTGTTTAGGTTTAATGCCATGCTTACTATTTTTTTTGGTGAAAATGCTTACTAATTCTTTGCCAACTTGCATTAAAAAAAAAATTACCTTATATTTTTTTTTGGTTAAATTACCTTATATTCTCTTAAATGGTACATTGCTCAAACTTTAATCCATGAATTTTAATAACTATACCGGGACTTTGTTATTATACACTACTAAATCCAAATATAAAAGTATTTTGACTTTCAATTTAATTATTTCTTCAACTGCTCTGCCCCTCAACTTATTTTAGTTTACAATCAATAATGCTCGAACAAGAAATTTTATTCCTTTTTAGAATTAAAACATTATTTTCAAAATTTAAATCGTAAAAGACGTTGAGTAGAATGATTCCAACAAGTAAATAAAGAGAAAAATATTTTGAAATCATAATATATATCAACTAACAAACTTTTCTATAGACGCTTTGGTTAAAACTGGGTCCTGGGAGTTGGTCCACGACGAGTTTGAAGTACTTTGGGAGATTCCGGATGAGATGAAGATCGACTTTGTTAATATCGGATTCAAGTGATTTAATTTTATTGCTTTCTTCTCTTTTTTTTTTTGAATAATTTTTATTGCTTTCTTGTTTCCACTTCCAAAAAAAGAAAAATAAATAAAAGAAATTAGAGTCCCGATTTTGCCAAATATACCATTCATAATAAGATTTTCTTCAAGGCAAATTATATAATACACCGGCGGTGGAGTTTAGCAGACTACACAAGCGGAACCTGAAGGGTGACATGTGTCCTCTAGGGACTAGATTGAAATATTTAAAACTTAATTAATTAAAAAAATGAACATGTGTCAACTCCACAACCCGCTTGTAGAGTTCAAAATTTACACCGCCGGTGTATCAAATAATTACCCTTTGTTCAATCCATACAAAGTTTTCGTTTTGGCCTGTTGCCTTATTTTAGTGAAATATTTGTTAGGATAGAAGAAAATAGGCCTTGCCAACTCTTTGTTAATTCAAGCCAAAGTTTTATTGCTTTTGGAATTCAATGTATTTGGATGCACGAACAAATAAAAAAGAAAAGAAAAGAAAAAGTCGCCTAAGCAGAGAGTTGAAATTTAATTGCCATTCTTAATTAATTGTTTTGAGTTGTGTACTAAATTATGTTGGGCAAAACATTTTCGTCCAGAAAGATATAATAATTAGTATAGATTATTATAGAACTAATTTTATTTGATTCTGGAATATTATGACTTGCAAAATATAATTCCTTTAAAATCTAATTTAATTGCCCGCGTAGCTCATGAAATGAATAATATATAATTGTTAAATAGGGAAGAATAATTAGTTATAAACTTGTGATTCTTTCTGCAATTTTTGTTTTAAAAGTTTGATTCTCGTACCAAATTCACGGGTTTGACAAACTATTTGAAAATTAACATGCGCTAGACGTGTAATAAAAAAACATCGTCCAATTAAAATTAGCAATTTCGAGTTGGAATTCGAGGGAACGAAGAATTGCTAGTATAAATTGCTAAAAGAAACAGGCCATAGATCAGACAACAATGGAGCTTCAAAAGTTCCCTTCTAAGGCTCAATTCTCAGCCTCTCGTTCACTCGAAGATTTCCTTAGAGGAGACGAAAACACTCAAAAAAATTCTGAGCATCAAACTCTAGACATTCCCAGTAACAACAACACCACAATTGATCCATTTCTTCTCTCCTTCAAAAACTTGACTTACAATGTCAAAGTTGGCCGCAAATCTAGATTATTACCCTGTCGTGGAAACAACATTATTTCGGCAGAGGATAATATGAAGATCTTGCTAAATGACATCTCGGGTGAAGCAAGGGAAGGGGAAATCACGGCGATTCTTGGTGCGAGTGGCTCGGGGAAATCGACACTATTAGATGCTCTTGCAAACAGGATTGATAAGAATAGCCTTAAAGGGTCCGTAACTTTGAATGGTGAAGTCCTCGAGTCTGGCCTGTTGAAAGTGATCTCTGCCTATGTCATGCAAGATGATCTCTTGTTTCCAATGCTAACAGTGGAAGAGACGCTCATGTTTTCTGCTGATTTCAGGCTTCCTCGCTCGCTTTCCAAGGCAAAAAAGAAAGCGAGAATTCAAGCTTTGATTGATCAACTAGGCTTGAGAAATGCAGCAAAGACTATAATTGGAGACGAAGGCCGTAGGGGTGTCTCTGGGGGTGAACGTAGGCGAGTTTCAATTGGAATTGATATAATTCATGATCCAATACTCTTGTTCCTTGATGAACCAACTTCGGGGTTGGATTCAACGAGTGCATACAAGGTTGTTAAAGTCTTGCGGCGAATTGCTCAAAGTGGAAGCATTGTAATCATGTCCATCCACCAACCAAGTTCCAGGATAACAGGCTTGCTCGATCACCTGATGTTTCTATCTCATGGACAAACAGTGTATAGTGGTTCACCAGCAAACCTCCCAACTTTCTTTGATAATTTTGGTCATATATTTCCTGAGCATGGAAATCCAGCCGATTTTGCTCTTGATTTCATCCGTGAACTTGAAGAATCTCCATCAGGAACTCAGAATTTAGTGGAATTCAACAAGTCAATGAATCCTGATGACAATGTGATCTCCAATTATAAGCGAAGTCTTGGGCTTAAGGATGCAATAAAGCGAAGCATTGCCCGAGGAAAGTTAGTTAGTGGTGCCATTGCAACAACTATTGATGTCAATCTGACATCTTCTGCAGTTCCAGCATTTGCCAATCCATTTTGGTATGAAATGCTCGTATTAATCAAAAGGCTATCAACGAACTCGAGAAGAACGCCTGAAGAGTTTGGTGTCCGCTTGGCCACAATAAGTCTTACTGCGGGTTTAGTAGCGGCCATGTTTTGGCAAATTGATGAATCCCCAAAAGGCGTACAAGAGCGATTAGCATGTTTAACTATTGCCCTAGGTGCAATTCTCTACACATCCACAGCCGAAATCCCCGAATTCAGTACAGAAAGAAATATTTTGATGAGAGAGACTGCTTACAATGCTTATCGTCGTTCTTCTTACGTTTTAGCTCGTTCTCTCATCTCTATCCCAACATTCATCACCCTCTCCCTCATCTTTTCTGTTATACTTTTTTGGCCTATTGGCTTTTCTGGAGGCTTCTTTGGTTTCTTTTTCTTTTTCCTAACAAACATGGCAATGTTTTGGACTGCAAGTTCGTTGGTGGCATTTTTTGGTGGAGCTTTCTCTAATACCTTCATTGCCTTTATTATTTCTGTTGCCGTTGAAAGCTACTTCCTTTTCTTCTCTGGATTCCTTCTTACTCGAGATCGTATACCCAAATATTTGACATGGTTGCATTACATTTCTGTAATGAAATATCCTTATGAAGCTATGGCACAGAATGAATTTCTCAGATCGAAATGCTTCGTTCGAGGTGCACAAATCTTTGAACAAACGCCACTTGGAGAACTGCCAAAATTGGTGAAAGATGAGTTACTAACCAGCATGGGAAATGTTTTGGGCCTGAATGTAACCGACTCAACCTGTGTAACAATGGGGAAGGATATATTAAAGTTGCAGGATATCAACCAGTTAAACAAATGGAACAATTTATGGATTACCATAGCATGGGGATTTTTCTATAGGATTTTGTTCTACTTGACTTTGTTGTTTGGGAGCAAGAATAAGAGGAAATAAATGTATTACTGGTTCTTATCTTGTTGTTACAATATTATTTAGGAAAATTTCACACAACCAGAAAAATTGACCAGAATTTTGTCCTATATGACGTGTCATTGCTAGTCATCCCATGTTTTTTTAGAAAAACTCCACTTAAATAGTGGTGGGACCAGTCTGTTGGACCAACCATGTAAGAACACGTTATGGGGGACCAAATTTCGAGTCAATTTTTTTGGTCATGTAGCAAAACTCTTACTATGAGTTTAATAAATGCATAAAATGATATTACTTTGCATTTTTTGGTTTTCCTAAATTAAGTGAAAAATGTTCACCTCATACATCCATTGTTTTCAAACCCGGAACTGACCAGTCGGACGGATCGGTTCAACTGGGAGCCGGTGGCCTATCCGGTTCGGAAGAGGAGGTAAAATCGGGGAAGTTTGACCCGGTCAACACCCGAATTGACCGACGGTTGACCCGGTTTTGAGCCGTTTGAACCGGTTTGGTGTTAGAAAAAAAATATTTGAACATGTGTTTGTTGGTGGTGAGTTTTGAACCCATCAAAACTCTATTTTGAGGAAATATAGATCCTTGCCACTTTACCAAACTAGTTTTTTGTGTTACATTTTTACTATATTTAGTATTTATCTTAAGGTTAAATTGTAAATATACCAAAGATATATATATATATATATATATATATATATTCATCTAACCAAATCTCAGCCACAATGTATTCAAGGATTTGTTTGTACAAGTTTCTAAATCTTGTTTCGATTTAATCAGAAATGAATTTTGAAATAAAACGATATTAGAAGCGTGAAAAAGGCTTAAATTATGGCGTTAAATTATATATTTTGGCGTTAAATTATATATTTTTTATGATTATTTTCGCTAGAAATCGAGGAAAAATCTTTCGGGTCAATTTTTGCAAAATTTAGCCAAAATCGTGTACTAACCATCACGTTTTTAGGCTAAAAACGCGTTCCGGGGCCCAACTCAGTTTTGCATGATTTTTGGTGTCCAAGGCTTCTTGAAATATCTATATTCATCTAACCAAATCTCAACCACATTAGATTTAAGGATTTGTTTTTACGAGAATTTGAATCTTGTTTCGATTTAATT